>JAPMOR010105483.1:1548244-1592654 GCA_026543865.1 Argiope aurantia | reverse complement strand
GTCCTGGAGTTGTCGTCTGGGGAGGCATTATGATGAACGGGCGGACTGAGCTCCACGTTTTCGACAGAGGTTCTGTAACTGGAGATCGCTATTGTCAGGAGGTGATCCTTCCCCATGTGCGTCTGTTCCGAGGTGTCATTGGATCAGATTTCGTTTTTATGGATGACAATGCACGGCCACACAGGACTCATGCTGTTGAGGAGCTCCTGGAAAGTGAAGATATCACTCGAATGGATTGGCCGGCGTGCTCCCCTGATTTAAATTCGATAGAACATGTGTGGGATGTTTTGGGGAGACGCCTTACGGCACGATTACATCCTCCTGGGAACACCCGACAACTTAAACAGATGCTGATTGAGGAATGGGCACTCTTACCTCAAGCACTGTTGGACAATCTGGTGCTGAGTATGGGGAGATGGTGCGAAGCAACCATTGCAGTAAGGGGAGAGCATATCCCATACTAAGGAACATCTGCTTTCTGTTCTTCCTCTTGGACAGACAATCATGTGTAACGATACTATGAGTTCCATAAAGCCTTTTTTTTTTGTTTGATTCCATACTGTATGCATTGTATTCATTTCTGCGCAACTATACTTTCGTCATTCTTTCAGAACAAAATGCTGTATCTCATTTTTGATTTTCATGTCTCTCAGATGATTTCTCGTGAAGTTATGGCAAAAAACATACCTGTTGCTTAAGTTTTGCACACCAGTGTATATATATATATATATATATATATACTAAGAAAATATTAAAATAGTTTAGTATCATCGGCAACACAAATGGTTTTGACAATTCTACTGCATGAGAGTGCGAGTGAAATTGATAACAAAATTTAACTTGAACAACATAGAATTGAACGTAGAACGTAGAACATAGAACGAAATCTATCTTGAACAACTTGAAATCTATCTTGACAAACATAGAATTACTTAATTACCAGCATTGTGACAGGTTAATTTCCTAGCATTTTTACTAAATGCCTTACCTGTTTTATCATTGTAAAAATATCGGTAAATAATTAGTTTCCATGCATATATACTGCTTATTGCTGTGAAAATAATAGGCAATATGTATTATAATTAAAAAAAAATAAGAATCGATTGTTGCTCATGCTCTTAAAGTTTAATTCAACGCAACGTGATGCGATATATAAAATGACGAATCTCAGGATTTTCTCGTCTTAAGGACATGCATCGAAATAATTATACAGCAACTATTTCTCTTACGTCAATTACCAAAACAATGGGGAGTGAAACTGAACCCAAATACACATATATGAAATCCTTGGAATAATCAAACTGGTATTGACATCCGATACATAACAGAGTATAACGCAATAATATTAGAAATCGTGCTGAGAATATAACACCATATACCACTTAGGAAATCGATGTCAGTGCAAGATGGTGATATGATATAGCTGATATCAATATGGCAATAGTAAATATTTTTCGAAATATCAACTCTATTACTTCTATGGTAACATGATATTTGTTTGAATGGAATAAAATAAAAATCAAGAAATAAATGAGTCAACAAAATGTTGGGATTTTCTTGCGCTAGTTTTTAAAAAGTAATGTTTCTTAGATATGATAATAGATTTAAAATTTGATTTAATTAATTAATTCAATAAATTTCTAACATTTAAATGTCAAAACAATCGTAAATAAGTTTTCTTTTTGAACAGATGTTATCAAATCGTATAAATGCAAAAATTCAGTATTTTTTAAATATAAATATAATTTTTTACTCTAAAAATTTATAAATAATATCAAAAATATAGTTAACCCTGAAAAAGAACATGCCTTTAAGAAATGAACATTTAATAATTCAGTTGTTGTTATTTCTAATGGCACTTATCATAGACAAGCCCATTGACTTTAGAAGTTAGTGATTTTAAGCCAAGGATGCGTCTCTTGTTTTTCAGTATCGCCATCTAGGGTCAAGAGTATGACTTAGCTACACATACGTCACAACTCTTTTTACGGGGCGGACTTCATTCATGCATTTCATGCATTCATCCACAGATCGTAATTTAGACCTGAATCAGAGAACGATCACCCCTGATCCAGTACCCCCAGTGGTATTACTCTCGACATAGAGGACTTTATGACCACGACAGATTTATACTTGCGCCAGCCACCACAGAGCTAATATTTTCTTTATTTATTGCCTTTAATTTTGAATTTCACTTTAAATGTATATTCATTTATCTTCCAGTCATAACATTCGTCTCGGAATTTTTATTTTGCAGTTATTTTTTTATTAGTTTAATTCTAATTTAGTTAATCCGCGTCATCTGAAATTTATTAAAGATGTCTTTTTTGAAACTTTGTTTCTTAATTGGTTTCCTAACGTCATTTTTAATATTTGATTATCAGCATTTATTAACAGAACATATCTGATAAGTATACTAGCCGCCTTTGGCGACCAGAAGGTTCGCCAGTATTACCGCTCGCTACAATTTTCAATTAAATATTTTAAGTAACTAGTCTCTTAATAGATTATCAAACAAAAAATTTTTAATCTTCACATTTTGATAGTCATACCAAACTTATATTGTTGTTTAGATCGTTTCGTTCAATTTACTATATATATTTTGCTAATTTGTTGTCATTTCTGGTAAAACTTCAACTTTAATTTAAAGTGGAAATGATGAAATTGCAATTAATATAAAGATATTTTTTAATAAAACCAAGTGTTTTATTTTTTTATCATCTTTATTGTTATTTATTTATTATTATTATTATTATTGAATATGAGTATTACAAACAGAATCGCTCGGTATTAAAGTTTTATGTGAACTACAAAATATTTTTCATAATTTATGTAATATCTAAAACAATAATTCAACAAAAATTTCTCAGATTAAGCATAAAATTCAGTTTTCAGTTTTGCTTTCAAAAGGATTCAAATGAAATCAATAAAAATATTTTGTTCCGGCCTATAAATATATTTCAAAAATTATGAAGTCTAAATTTAATTCAGTAAGGCATCATATTCTGAGAAATATTCTGGACACACCAAATTTTAAATAAATAAATGAATGTTTTTATTTTCCACGATCAACTAAGACTTATTTATGAAGTTTTGAATGTTAAATATTTAAAAAAACTCACATTTTCATAATCTTAGACCAATTAATCTTGAGAAACCTGCGCGCTGATTGGCGTATTTTCTTTGAAACGATCGATGGAAAATCTAAATTATCCTTTTTTTATTCAAAAGTGATATTCAAATTTTCATAAATCAGTCAGTTTAAGTGATTGATTTAGTTCATTGGAAATTAACTCTTTTTATTTAAAATATTAGTGTTTCAAGAACTTTTGTTAATCGTGATTTCCACAGCATAAGCTTTATGTAAAATCAAAAATTCGTTATTTATTAGAGGATTTATTGAATCAAGTTACATAAAATATAATCATTTTCCATTTAGACCATTTTAGCAGATCTGTGTCTTACTAAAGGTTTACAAATTAGCTGTGTGGCCCTGATTTGAATGGATATCCTGTTCATATTAAACAAAACTTGCCTGAAAATAAAACTGATTTATTGGATTAATATATAGAGAGAATAAAAGATCATAAAATAATTTTTATTGAATTTATTTTTTAGAAATAAATAATATTTCATATTTGTTTCATTTCCTATAGACACGTGCCGAAAATTATATTTTTACAGATTTTATTTCCAAAAAGATTTAATTTATTTTTAGTTGGAGCTTTAATGAATGTGATGGCAACACTTTGAAAAAAGCAAATTTTTTCCAATGAATGTGAAACGTGCTCGTGCAGCTTAAATTTTATTTTTATTTTGTACGAAAAAAATTGTTGAAAAATATAGTTAAAATATTTATCTAAAAATTCATTAAAAATATAAATTTAATTTTAAGGTTAAAACATTGGTATCATTTAAAAGATAAATCTTTGATCTTTAACTTCATGTAAAAATCTTTTTTGTGCGGTAATATTTTCGGAAGTTATAGCAGAAATACGCCAAAATTTCGCTTAATTTTTAAATAAATAAAATTATAATTAAAAATTCGAAAAAATAACCCCCAAGTGCACATTCCCGGCCTCCAAGGTATACCCGTGCCAAATTTGGTAGCTGTAGGTTGAATGGTCTGGCCTGTAGAGCGCCAACACACACACACACATTGAGCTTTATTATAAGTATAGATTAATTTGTGGTACAGATAATTAATTTTTACAGCAGTTTTTGACGCATAGTAGATCTACATTGGTTTTGATAAGGCAAATGTGAGGAAGGTTCTTATAAGCTACTGTATACAAAGTATTTTAATAACATTTAAATTAAAAATTTAAATAGAAATAAATTTAATAAAAACAGCTTAGAATTACCTTTGGATTTGAATACTGGAGTAAGTAGAAACAAATTTTAATTGTCTACTATGTTTCAATCTTTAATTAAGAACAATTTATTTTATATATAATGGTATCTTGGGAACTATTTTTTCCATTCTTTATTAGATGGAGAAATCATAATTTAATTAAATTAATTCGTATGAAATAATGCATTGGTGCCAAAGACAAACGATATAAGCAATTTTAAAACTAACGCATCAAGAAATGAAGTAAACAATCAATTAATTAAAATTTCATCTCAACATCATCAAGTCAATTAATAAAAAAGTGCGTAAAAATTATCATACTAAAAAAAAATACCTTTTCTTTCGTAGACCACAGGCATATATTTATTAGATAAAGCTGAGTATCATGTTAAACATTTCATGTTTAGTTTAGCATACTAACGTTCGGTTTTAAAACAACACTGGGGCTATTATGGGACAGACCTCGCAATTTTGAACCACGGTCAAATGACGAGGGTGATACCTGAGAGAGCACTCAACTCCAAACTTCCACGCCACTCCATAGGAAGGACGTTTGGCCCCGACAGATTTAACTTGCACCAGTTCCGCTTACACGACAGTTCTTCAATGGAATCTGGTAACCTGAAACTCTTTGGTTTCGAAGCCGAGACCTTACCACAAAGTCACCGCGGCCCCTGAAGAGTTATTTTAACTGACACCATTTGTATGTTGCAATAATTATGGCATTACTTAGTTAAATAAACGACAGAAACATTTTAGGTTTGAATAGTTAAACATAAGAAGAACTTCTTTTGGCATTTATTTTGGTTCGGCAATGTACTCCTGGGTAAACAGTATTGCCTGTGCCTATGTCATCCCTATATTGGAGAACACCAAATGTATTTTGAAATTACAAATATTTGCATGAATCAAACTTATTTTATATAATAAACGATCCGAATTTAAAAACATGTTCTAAAATCTTAAATTCTATTTAATCAACTGTTCATGAGGAATAAATAACGGGCGAAATCCCTTTCTAATTTTAAGTATCTAAATAGCAAGTTGAAAAAATAATTAATATAATTTAATAGAAAAGATAAAATATCACTTATCGCAGTCAAACACTTATGCCGCATGTAAAGTATGAAAAAGAAAAACATTTCACATAATATCCAAATATACAAAAAAAAATCTGTTTATTAGGGATTCTTAGCATTTCAATACAAAATTCCATCTTTTACAAATATGAAACAAAACAAATAAAAAAGTGTATAAAAATGTACTCTTGTGATTCAGAAAGAGAAACCATATTGAAGAATATAATTTAGATAAAACTGAAAATCAAAAACAAAATTATACTGAATTAGAAAATTCATAAGTTGAATAAATTTCAGTTTAAATAAAGATCAAGTAAAGTGTAGTTTTGTAACACAGAGAATAAGTAGTGAAAAAAATTTATCATTCCATACAAAACTATCTCTGTAACATGCTGATCGAACAAACATATTATTAATGTATCTAAATATATACGCAAGTTCTGAAATATATGATTAATAAAAAATTTGTAATACCAATCAATGATGCAGCGGATTCACATACAGAAAAAAGTCAAAAAATCTGATAAAGATCACCGAGGCAAACTATACATTCACGTAAAATTTAAAAACGGATTTTCTCAAAAACTTACGGTTTTTAATATGAATATCATACTTGTTTTGAAATCCTACAGTTTCAATCCAAAGGTAGAGTTTTAAAATACCTTAGGAAAAGCTGCTTTTGAAAACAGATCTTTCAAAGCAAAACAGACTGCCATCCTACAAACGAGTTCCACTCTTTTTCTTACCAAATGATAAAATTCCCTCGAAATGGCAACTTGTTGGATATACGCTAACATAAGGCAAATTCCTATCTTCAGCGCGAATCATCAATTATCTTTGTATTCAAATGTAATCTAAATAGCTCGAAGTGAGTTATGTAAATTTAATTTTATTTAAATCTAAACTATTATCAGATTATTATTTATGTTTACTTCCTCCCAAGATAGGTGTAGGATGTTGTTTTAAAATATTTCATCTGATGACTTGTTTCAATAAAACAGGTTCAGTCGATAAATTTACTGATTAGATTAACGTTATGTACCATTTCGAAACCTCACTTAGATTATTTATGGACTGCAGAGGTCACACACCTTTTCAGAATTTCCAAATCTCGCCATTTCATTCCGGTCATTGCTCGCTTTTCCATATCAATCAGAAATAATTTTATTTTTGTTTCAATCTGGTCTGATTGATTCGCTAGTTTATTTTACTTATCTTACTAAAGTTGTGCAAAAATAATCCTGTTTTCCCGGAAAAATATTCAAAACAATCTATTCATCACGATGCAGCACACCTTAAACTATTTTGAATATTCATCAGTGAGGATTTCATTGGCAAATAAAAAAAAGTATTTTTTTAAAAATTGTATGATGATTTTCACATAATGATATGTTTTTTTTAATTGGAAGAGAGTTGTGTCATCAACACTTTATATAACAACTTATACAATATCTTGTCTCAATATGCTAATTTACAGAAGAACTTGTTAACTATCATGATATTAACATTATCATATAAAAAGTTGCTTCCAGTTTGCGAGCTACTGAATAACAATACTCCAAAAGTATTTAAAAAAATGTTGTTGATAGATATATTTATTTATTTCTGAATTAATCCACGACAGAATTGAATCAATTTTAAATATTTTTGTGTGCATTGAAGTGAAAAAATTTTTGAAACAGTATTTACAAAGAAAAAAAAACCGTATTTAAATCAACATACCCCTTTGACGCAAGAAAGAAGTAACTTTCGGAAAACTCTCGCAATTTTGTTCAGAGATCAGATGACAAGAACGATATCCGAGCTGATACCACCTTCCTCTTCAAACTTCCCTAACCGTTTATTCTCGACAGCAGAATCGCATACGCTGCAGACATCTGATGGAACTGAGATTCGAACCTGGAACAGCGAAGTCTGGAAGCGAGATCTGACCCCAAGACAATCACAAACCTCGCACGTGATAACAGCAAGCTTTGCCTTTTCAAGTATTTAATTCAAGGCAGTTGACAGTTTCTCTCAACTAATTTGAATATGCGAAATGAAGTAAAATTAAACTGTACGCAAAAATAACTAAGAAGTATTGAAAACGATTTAAAATAAATATTTTATTGCAAATGAATAATTGTTTTCTAATTTTTGTGGATAAAAATCCACACAGTTAAAATATAAGTTTTTGTTTCGACATTTTCACTTATTCCAGATTTCGAATTAATTTGTGTTTGCATTCCATTCACCGTATTAAGTTATTATTGCATACACTGTTAAGTTATTATTGCAGTTTTAATTTTTTTACTGCAGATTCTAAATAACATGCAAAGATAAGTTGGTGAAGCCTTAAAATTTGAAGGCAATAATTGAAAAAATAACGTATTTATATTTCATACAAATGAATTAATTTACTAATGGAAGTTTTCCTAAGTGAGGTCAGTTCATATGACAGAGAAACACGAATTATTCCTAATTTTTTTATTCTAAATATACATTCCTAATTCTTAATAATAATATAATTTCTTTATATATTATAAAAAAATGTATTCTAAAATCAAATTAGCACGAAGCATTTTATGCACATCATTTGAACTTGAATTGACTCTTTCATGCTATTTCAAATGTTGGATTGATTCCATGTTTATAGCTTTCCCCATAAATGAAATAGGCTTTTATGTATAAGTACAGTAAAACCTCGTAAGTACATCAATCAAGAGTTCCTAATACAGCTAGTTTTCTCCAGTGTCCAATACAATGGCATAAGCCCGATTTCCAGTACATGTTAGAATCATTTAATTATATTGTTACAATCCTGCAAAGTTTCTTCCCAACACGGTTAGTCAAATCACTGGAAACACCGTTTTACGATCAGCCCTGTTGGTGCTGATAGAGTGCCGAGTCAGTGCTTAGAGCTTGGTGACCATTTGGCGACTTGGTAACGAATTTGGCGACTTTGGCGACAAAATAGGTGATCCCGGATACTTCGAGAATTTTAACGATCTATCTAATAGGAGCTGAGATACGCCTGATTGACCCAGAAGGTTCTCGGTCCGTCTCCTGGGAACTATAAAAGGCTGGCAGTCTCAAGCTGTAAAAAAGTCGTCGGAGTTGGAGTCATAAAACGAGTTGTCGAGAGGATAACGAAGCAAAGGCCGAATATTCTAGCGTTGTGTGGAGCTCAAGCGAGTGCTGAACTCAGCTGTGGGCAGAGTCCTTGTGTTTATTGTGGAAGCAACGTCGAGTCCTGTGAGGAGTAGCCAGTCATGTAGTAGTGAGTCGGCAGTTCGATACAGCTAAAGCGAAGAGACAATGGAGAATTTCAGCCGTTTGGAAAGATCGTAGAGCGAAGCTCCGAGGATCCCCTGTACTGCTGAATTCTGTCTGGCCGCTTTGTGGGCAGTGGTCGAATACTACTTGTAGACTACTGTTTGCTGATGTGTGCTATCCTGCATATTTGTCGTCTTAGTGTTTAAATAAACGCCGTCGTTGTTTTCTACGGAGGCCTGCTGATTGTATTTTCACACCATATACCCACTACAATCAAACTCGGTGACTTTACAGACTTAGTAGTTGCAGTGGTATCCGTAACAATATTATTATGCTTAACTGTGAGACTATATAACAATCTTGAAAATTTTTAATGTTAAAGAATTAGATTCAACAAATAACCCTTATAGTTCACCTGATGAAAAAAACTTTCCGATGATATGCAGAAAAAGGTGTTTTTTTTTTTTTTCGATATAACGACAACGAATTATTGATAAAAAGTAAGCCAGTGACCTCTATGATCACCTCTTTGAGGAACTGAACAATTTTAAAATATATATATATAATTTTATTCAAATTAGAATTTTATATGTATATGTGACTGAATTTTTGTCACAGAATATATAAAATATGTGCATAGGTATAAAATAGAAATGCAATTGACTATATTGGTATATTTTAGATTTTTAATAAAATAAATAGAAATTAAAATAGTTACATTTAAAGCAATATTTTTCTTAGGAAAATTTCAAAAAAAAATGCTTAAATTTAAGTAATGTTTCTGCCGTATAATTTTGAATTCTAATTTAATGCCTGCGAATCGAATTCATATTCTTCAAAAGTTTTCTCCTTCACTTTTATGCCATACTCGACCGAATACCAGAGAATCTGGAATGTCAGAAATGAATCGAGGTCAGGGCAAAGTGACATACTTAAGTGGTTTCACTATTTGAAACTAAAAGAACATATTTCCTCATATTTTAAATTAAACGAATTACTTTCACACCACTTACGCTCAAAAGCTCCTGCTCATCAAAAGAATCCTACCGTCAAAATGAAGAATTCATCAGTCCCTTAGAAACTTTCATTTCATCGTCATTGACCAGAGTAAGGGTCGTGATTGAAGGGTGCTTGTTGTGCTCTGATCTATAAATCTAATTGGGGTCAGATGTCGTCATTTACTGAGATGAATAGCATTTGTTCCTGATTTGTAACAGCCCAATGAATGCTCAATGAATGATGAATATTCAAAATATTTTAAGGTGTGCTACATCGGGATGAATAAATTCTGATAGTATCATCCATTTCAAACAACGAAGACTTTGTTAGAAATCGTAACTATTGTAAAATATTCTCAAACAGTTATTGAATATTTTAACTATGTAATAATGTAAGATATCTACAGCATAATAATTTTTTTATTGTTATTTCAATTTTCAATTTGGGAACATAAAATATTCTTAAAGAATCGCATGTTTCTTTTAGCAATTTAAAAGTTCCAATTTCTAGTTTCTTTTTAAGTTTTCGTGCTGTTATATGATGATAATATCATTTAATCTTGATTTGTATATGATTAATCTTGATTTGTTTTGTACACTTTGTATTAATGTCCTTATTAATATATACACAAAATGTTTTAATAAATACTGTATGGTGATGAAAAAATAGAAAATTCAGATAAAGCGGATCTTCGCAAAATAAGAATGGCTGAAAAAATTAGTAATTTCATTCAGAATATTTAAAATTTTGTTGAAGATTTGAACCAATATGCAGGGAATTCGACCGAAAAATTCAAAGGGACGATAGTAGGCATGAAGAAGATGAAAAATTGCCATAAAACGTAAGATCAAAAACCTCGTTTTGTGGGAGTAAAGTGCAAAATTTGTTTTGAAAGGTGCGTTGTTGAGAGGAGCCAAAAAGGCCAATAATAAGTAGAAAAACATTTATTTTATGTAAAGCAGACGATACAGATAATGCACCAGAGTTCAACAAAAAGGAGATGGATGAGAATTTTTTACAGGAATGGTTCGGAATTGCGGCCGCAAAGGTCTTTACACAGACGGCACCTAAGGACTGATGACTGGTAATTCCACGCATTCATTTGCCACTCTACTTATGCAATTTTCACTGACTTAACGTGACTTGCGATGCTATGTTCTATGGCGTTTTATCATCCACTTGATGCCTATCACCATTATGAATTTGTCGGTCGAATTCGACAACACACTGTATATAAAAGTGATTGTTTGTTTGCTTGAATCTGATAGATACAGTTCCACACCTCTTGATACAACCGAACAAAATTTGAAGCACTTCCTTAATATCTAGTAGAACTAAATTCCCTATTAAAAGTTTATACGATCTCCTTAAGTGAATGAAATTGGGTTTATAGTGATATTTACGCTTCCCGTCATAATTTTGGAATATAATATTACACAATACTTTTTTAAACCAGCTTACATTTAAGAAAAATAGCCCTTTCTGTTACATAAGCATTATTGCTTTCTGATTGTATCTAATTTTAATAAATGCTTCAAAATTAATTTATAACAAAACTTTTATTCCTTTAACGAATTAAGGGCTGTGGCGACCATGTAGTAAGGCCTTAGACTCGGGACTGGAGGTTTCCAGATTCAAGACCCGATTCTACCGAAGAGGCGTCGTATAAGCGGCCTGGTACACGTTAAATTTGTTGGAATCATATGACCTCCAGTTGGTGTGGCATGGAAGTATGGAGAGGGGACGCCATCTCAAGTTGTCTCTGTCATCAGACCGCAGTTCAAAATTACGAGGTCTGTCCCAAAATAATCCTAGTATTGGTTAGAAACGTTACACTTTGACTTCTCCGACACATTCTGAGGCACACGAATAAATCTGAATGACCACACCCCCGCGTTAGCATTTGAGGGAACTAAGGGTGAGTCCTAATTACCATAAATGGCCACGGTACAACACTTCCCGTCATCGTCAGAGGATAGTCTACCCCACACCATTTCTGACTCACCCGTGTAGTGAGAACCAACCACCATATCGGGAGTTTCTCTTCCTCAAATCTGAGGTACCCCTAGGTGGGAGTGAACACTAATATATAACTAAACTAAACCGTTGCATGTTAAGCATGTTTTATGCTTTATCAAATCTTTCACTCGATGCTTTTGTTAATTTTAATGATGCTACAATTTTTTCGAACATGTTCACATTTGCTTTTATTTCTCAGCGCCTTTAATATACGAGCGCCGTTATTTAACTTCAAGTACTGATGTTTAAAATTGTTGCAACTTATTTGACTGTCTGCCTTAATTTTGTCTCCTGTTTTAGCTCTCATTTTAGCTCCCCATTTGGCACATCCTGTGCGTTTTCCATGTTTCATAGCTTGAGCTCAATGAATAAGACTTTAGTTCACTCGATAAATTTCTCATTTTTTATTGAATTATTATATATTAGATCATGCCAGTTTCAAAATCTTTTTTCTTTGAAATGTGCCAATAGAACTTTATTTGTGCTTTGATGAATTATTGAATTTTTTGGCTCTTTTTGATTTTATAGTATCGACTTTCTTTTCCTGTTAATCATTACTATCATATCATCATAATTAAAAATTTAAATACTCGACTGCAAATATTTGATTAAAAATGATTTGAATATCACCGCGCCTAAAGCAATATGGTAGTGTATGTAAGTTACAAAATCTACCCGAAACCAGAAATAATTCCAAATAAATAAACAAGATGAAAATATATTTAAAGCAAAAAGTTATTTTCATACACTTTGGCATTCCGTTGAGTGCAAATTGAATTACAATTTTTTACTTGATCTTAATTTTGTAATTACTGGAATTCTATTTTCAGTAGTAATTAATCTTAACAGATCCGCGAGCATTATTATGAATCTTAAGAACTACATCAAAGAAATATTAAGTAGTTCAGACGAAACAAACTTTTAGGTTTTCTTCTCTTAAAATTAACATCCTCTTAATTTAGAATATAATCTCTTAAAATTGCCAGTGTCAAGTTACAAACTTCATATTTCTTCCACGACCAAATATATGTTGTGGAATTCTAAAGCGGGAATTCCAAATAAGCTCTACATACATGTAACAAGAATGAAACTAAGAGTGAAATTTTTTCTAAAATCTTTAATATAAATTATTTAATTATTACACAAATTAGGTCTGAGAGTTTTAAAACATTTTAAGGAGTTAATTAATTACTAAGAACTTAAAGAATTAAAATTAAATCAATTAATTAAATGAATTCAAAAACTCTGCGGTGTGAATCGATATATAATTTACTTCTTATTATATATATAAATATATATAGAACAAATAAACGCAGGCAACAAATAAAATATAATAAATAGGGAAATAAAAATGTAGTTAATGGTGTAACAATAGTTAGTGGAGTAATATATATAGAACAAATAAATAAACAGTAAATAAAATATAATAAATAGGCAAATAAAAACAGTAGTTAGTGGAATAATGGTCTAAGAGTTGTTATGTGTAATAAGACCTGATTCCCGTTTTAATTTTCAATCTGGGAACATGAAAAAATTCACGAAGTAATAAAATTTTTTCTGCATTTTAAATTTCTGTTTGGTTTTAATTTTTTGGATTTTATATTTTATATGAGGAATTATGATGTTTTAAAATTTATATTTTCGATTTTAGTTTAGACTTCAGCATTGTTATATTTTTATTGTCTAATTATATTTTATCTAAAGAATTAAGTAAATTAAAATCGGAAAACTTTTTGTTTGTTAAAAAAAAACAACAAATTATGCAAAATTAAGGTTTAAAAGATATTAAAATTGTCACAAAAACTATACTACTAAGAATCTGTCTATAGGCTTGTTGAAAGTTTAGTATAAAAAATCAATATAAATGCTTCAGTTAATAAATGCTGAGTTTAGAATATCAATTTATAGACTTTTGGTAAAAAAATATTAGCATTAAAAACTGAATTAATTTACTAGCAATTGATAAAGAGTAGTATAGTCATATGAATTAAGAAATTGTTATAATCATTAAAGTACAAACTTTTAGAGATAAATGTATATTAGTTTCCTCTACGATATCTAAGGAACAGCATTTTGGGTTATTAGACTATTAAAGAGTTATTGAAGCTGATTTCATAATTTAGCATCTAAAAATGTGAATAAAATTGATTTGCTTTGTCCGCAATAAAAATGTTCATTTTAAAATTTTAATTTAATATTTTATTATTAACAAATTCTATCTGACAGATTAAGACAAATTTTGATGAGAAAAAAGACTAATGTTTTGCTTTTTAATCAGCGACGGAAAACAAATCATAGCCTGAAAAAAAGATTCGACGTCAAAACGTTTGAAAATCACTGCAAATTGTAAACTTGCAAAATTCCTTTGATAACCTTTCTGTAATTAAATTCTGCTACCAAAACTCCGATTGAAAGTTAGATTTTAACTAAATAGTATCTGAATTCAACTTTACATGCTAGCGGTAAATAAGCATAACCATTAATTAACCTATTATTTATTCATAGTATTTGCATCACTTACCACGCTTCATGGGACGTAAGCAAGCTAACTTGTTTAGAAATTTATGTCAAAGTTAAAACTAGTTAACTACCTTTCGATTACATTTTAAGTTTGGATTAAAATAAAGACTTTATATTGTGTCTTTACTAAGTATTGTGCAATGTTATTTTGCATTTTCCATCCATGCCTAAGATTTTATTGTTTTATAAAAAAATCAGAATAAGTTTTCATATAATTTAATGAAATTAATTATATAATTCAATTTAATTATATAACAGGTTTCGAGCTTTTACCACTTACTTATTTCACTTTTTATGATTGAAAGTATAGAGTTGTTTCAAATTTACGAATTATATAATTTATTATTAACACTTTTAAATGCAAAACAATTGTAAATAAGATTTTTCTGTATTTTGTTTGGTCAATTGAAAGTCAAGAAAGGGCAACTTAAATAAAGAAATGCATTATTTTTTCTTAATATGAAAAATACTTTCAATTTATGTGCATTTTTTCTCTGTAATTTATTTTGATAAGGTGATAAACACTTTTAGACGAATAGAGGCAGTACTACAAACGACAAAGAAATCAATGGTCACAGACTGTGGTTATCTCTTGTGTCCTATTCAATGGGTGACAAAAAGCAACTTTCAGTTCTGTGGAATCCACTTAAGCTTTCTTTTATTTCCATAGATTTACGGTCGTAAAAACGGTTAACAAGATTTAAAAGACATTGAAAGGAGAAACGCAAGGTATTGTTCGGTAAATTCAAATCTCTGTGGAGAGAAGAAAAAAGCCATTGTACTATCTAGAAAAATACAGAAGACAAAGATTAAAAAATAAAAACATTTATCATTGTTGTGAAAACATCGAAGATACAAGCCTCATAATTTTCGAAGCATATGTACTTGAAAGAATTATTAAAAATTCAAACTGAAGCGATAGATTTCGTTATATTAAGCTTTGGATAAATATAAATATTACAAATGCATTCATTTTATTTTCTGTAGTTCAAAGAAGACAATATTTCCCAGCTTGATTTTCATTTTCATACGTATGGAATGTTTTTGAACATATTTTTACTTTGCTAAGAAATTCCGTGAATATCTCAAAAATCCCACTGTAACTTCCTGTACCATCATGAATGTTTTAAAAGGAGGTATTCTCCTATTCCTGAACCACAAGAAAATATTTTATTCCTTGGAAAAACAGGGTGACTCCTTTTCTTTAGCGGAGGGATCAGATTTACCACATATATTCTGAACATAAATCTTTTACTCAAAAATATTCATAACAGAATTTTTCAAATACAAGAATATAAAATATTATAAATATTAATATTTTATTAATATTTATAATATTAAATATTTTATGTGAATTCTTTTTTATTTTAAATGTAAAAGTTTTATGACTAGAAAAAATAAAACATCGAGTACATGAATATCTAATTTTTTTCGTTATTTTTGAAAATAGCACTTGTATCTGAAATAAAACGTATATGCAAGTAAAAAATTATATATTGAAGAATACTTTCACTTCTGTTAAAAAATCCATTGAAATAAGGAATAATTGGCAAATAATTTGTAGTCAAAATGATCCCGTGCTGGTGCTGAAGGAGTAATTAATGTCTATTAAAACCTGTGATGGAGATAAGCAATTTGAACCCCAAATGCTCAAAGAAAGTTGAAAATAATATCATTAAATTAAACATTTATGAAAATAATTGCAGTTTAATGAACTATGTACCAATTGCTTAAGACCGTATTTCCTCGTTCGAAAGAGCAAAAATTACACAGTGACGCAGTCATAACTCATCATATCTTTTCTCAGAATTGACTTAACTGATTAAGCAATCTTTTTTCGGGGGGGGGGAAGAGGGTCATAAGATCTCTATAGTCGTTTCAGCATTAAAACTGAAATGTAAAATCTGTCAAATTTTTGTTTCATAAGAATCCTTCAAAGTATCTTAGTAAAGCTCTTAGTTTTTTAATCGGATAAAACTTTCCATTCATAAATTCCACTATTTTTCGAGTAATATAAAGTAGTAGTGTTTTGATGATAAATATAATAGTATTTTTACTTAAAATTTTGTAATAGTTTTAGAAATTTGCACAAAAAAAACTCTAGCCAAAAAGCCAAACATGACGTGCAAAGTTCTATAAAGATCTGTGTAAAAACTATTCAGATAACAAATATTCGATAATGTTGATAAAAAATCCTTTAAATCATAATTTTAAACTCACTGATAAAACTTCAGTTTTATCAAGCTTGACGATTGAAATCTTTGATGTTTAATAAGATTCTTTTTCTTTTTCGCAATGCGTTATTAATTTCAATGTGCTCGAAGGGAAATTAATTCATTCTTTGTTTTTAAGTAAAAGAATTAAAGTAAAAAGAAGAAAGGTAATGTTATGTAATAAATCTTCAACATCTTCTATAAAAATTATCTGAAAATAATTGCATTCTACAGATAATTTTTAATTGTACAGAAATAACATTCACAAATTTTAGTGTCATTTTAAAACATTCCACATTTAGTAACTATGAAATATCTATCATATTTCCTCATTCTGACTGTATCAACGGCCGACACATAGTTTTTAATTCATGGACTTTTTTATTTATTTTATATAACAAGAAAAAAGACACTATTTTTAATTCGATATGATATTAAATTTAGTACCAATAAAAGGCAATATTACTAAATGAAACTTTTAAATAATTCGTTTATAATCAAATCCAAATAAAACAATTTTATATTATTGCTGAAAATTTCTCGAGAATCCTTGTAGGGCAGGGAAGCTTTCGTTATTTTTGCAAACGCTTCTGGCTCATTTTTTTTTCTTCCATAATTTGTTAATATTTTATATTAGCTGATGTTACGTTTATAAATACTTTTTAATACATTCTATAGTAGTTAACCATTTCAAACATGCAATCAAAAAATCATACAAACGAACGATAACATATCCAAATAGTGATTTTAAAACAATCTGGGACCAGAAAACAATAAGACATAATACAATTAAACTGAGAAGTATACTACAAAGCATAATATATTTTAGTTTCATTATATCACTTGCTATGTAAACAAATATTTCTCTGATAATGGATAAAAAAACCATTGCAAGGTGCGCGATGACCTGATACGCTAAGTAGAGATTTCTAAAGAAAGAAAAACCTTTTTTGGACCGGAAAACTACATAAGATGATCTTATAACAAGGATTTCAAAGAATAATATATTTTGCTTTCTATACATCAGCTGTTACACAATAGAATAATATCGTCTCAGCAAATATTATTTGCTTCAGGAGGCACAAATGACCTGTCAGATATTTAGGCTGACAACGAAACACACACTCAATTGGTTTATTGATGCCATTTTCAGTAGGCTAAGAGAAGCAAATGTTTCTCCTCATCAAGCCTTGACAGTTACCATTGGGGGAAAAGGAGCGAATTAAGTAGTCTCACGCGAGGGGAATTAAATGCATTTGAAAGGAAAATTCCTTTTATTGTGAAACGAATATTTATTTTCTTATCAAATGAAGACCAGTAATTAAGTATGAAATGTTATATTTAGTACAACTGAATTACTTATTTAAAAATCTATGATTATCAAATATATAATTCCGCAGTAAATATTGACGGAAATGAATGAAACTGAAACTACACTTGTCTTAGAGTAGAAATAATTTAGTTAAAATCATACACTAATTTTTAGAATTTTCTGCTTTTTGAATTTGCATTTTGAAGTAAACTAATTAAACATGTTTAATACCGATTATCAGATGAATATTTCTATAAAAATGAAACTAGGATATTTATGTAGAAAGCAGATTTTTCTATAGATTTCAAAACTATTTATGAAAATGTATTTTTTTTTTCCTCGCTTCAGTTTGATATAATCCATATTATTCGTTATTCTATAAAATAAATTTCATTGCATGCCTGCAACTTACATGAAATTATTAGCATAAACATTCTAGCAAAGTGTTCCTTAAAAGTTATTTTAAAGATTTATAAAAAAAAAATTCTATATGAAATTGTGTAATTTCATACAGACTTGTGTAATTTCAATTGATTCTCAACTTGTTTTTTATAAGTAGTAATAGAGTATTGTTATTATGTAAAAAGGTATATTTCTTATGATTTCTAATAATTTAATGGTTAATGTTATATTCAAGGTGATTTAGAATTCATGAGGGATGCTTTAAGCGTTGAGAAAGTAGATACTAGCAGATGTTAATTTGCGCAGGAATGTATTAGTCAGTTGAGGTTTAGTTTAGCTTTCTGTTCAAATCGCCTTTCAAGGCAATACTTGGCAGTGATCTCGTAATTCTTAACTATTTGATAACTAAAATGGTACTTGAATAAGCATGCCAAATGTTTGCACCATACTAGCAGGAGGACGGTTCGCCTCCGATCCACTTACACGGTGATTCATCAGCGGAATCAGGTAATCTGGTACCTTCGAGTCCCAAAGCCTAAAAACTGCGGTCCAACCACCAAAAAAAACTGATATGAAGCTAAAATAAATTGTTTGCAATCAGTTGAGTTGCCAGGTGTTTCTTTACAATAATTATTAAAATCATGGTTCAATATATCATCTGAAAACAGTAGCACAATTTAGTATTAAGTGTACGGGTTTACAAAGCTATTAAATATATATATAAAGTTAATTATTTATCTAAATAAATAAAATTCAGATAAAATTTATTTACATTTTTTTATAATTTAATTCAACTGTTTTATATTGCTAAACACAAAGAAATGAATGTTTTTTTTTTTACATTTATTAGAAGAAAATAAAATATGCCCAATTTCAAAGATTGAAAAAACATTCATAATTTAATTATAAAAATACTTTTAATAAATAAAATAAAATGCATAATTTTTTTCTACATAGTTAATATAAACCTCTACACTTCCATACATGTATTTAGTACAGAGTTTTAAGTTCCTCCTTGTAGTACTTTCGCTTGTATCTACTTAATAGTGAGTTTCTAAAATATATATAAATTGTCTGTTGTTGGGATCGTCTTTCCACCAATTTAAATAATAAAAGCAAAATCCAAAATTTCGAAAAATATATTCTTTTATTATATTAATAGAATTCCTAACCAACTCGCGATCAACCATCTCTTCTAATGCATATGCATTAAAGATTTATCAAGCAGTAAAGATTAAAAGTAAACATTTATAACAATTTTAAGCATATTTTAGCAACGTCTGGCGAAAGAATGCATTTCGCGTATTTAAACACAATGTAATAAAGAATAATAAAATGCGAGCAACGCCTCAAATACTGTATTTGAAGCAATGTTATTATAAATTTAAATTTCAAAAATGAAATTTCATACAAAGAAATTTTGGGAGCAAAGCTATTGTTAAAATAGTGTTGAAAACAACCAAAAACTAAAAATATTCACTCAAAACGAAAAGAGAAAATAATTTAATCAATGAATAACTTAAATGCTGACGTATTATAAGATATTTAACATTTTTGAAAACAAATCACGGTCTTCTAAGCTTTGAGATTCATCTTGAATTCATTAAATTACAAAATTTTAGCATTCTTCTTTTGCATCAACCTCTTATTTACATATATTGAAAAGACGAAATTTGATATAATTGGTTTTCCGCTCATGTACTGTTGCAGTTAAATTATGAATTTTTGTGCACATATATATATTCTAAGGCTATAGATTATCTTGGTGCTTTCAGAACTTTATTATCAGTTAATTAAATAATTTAATTAATCTTTGATTTCACACCATCTGGTAGTGAATTTTAGGAATATCGATTTCCGGATTCATACTATTAATAGTAACGAATTTTGAATCGAAGATGAAATAGTCTAGTATAATTAAACTCAAAATAAATTCTACTTCTGAGTAAAGTTATAGATAGACGCTTTAAGAATTTCTTGTTAAAATATTTTTGATTTCACATTGTTTATTTTTATTATTTTAATATTTATTAGGTTAAACTAATTCACAGTACTTCAGTTTGAGTCGCATGATTAATTCTGAATCGTACTTCAGGACAAATTGTTGTTCTATCTGTTTATAAGTAAGTTAAGGTAAGAACTTTCTTGCTGATTTTTTTATTATTGTCTAACAGTATGATACGAATAAGTGAGAAAAGTGGCATTCTCTAAATAGATGTTCCTCAATTCATTTTTAGCTCTCAATCTCTGAGAAATTTTACCAATAAACTGATTTCTTTCTGTAGGTTTTATTTTTACATACATTTATCTGGGCTTTCATTATTTTAGAAAGACGAGAAAGATTTTCTGCAGTAATCTAGAAGCTAGTGGGGTTATGAAGTATAATGAAAACAAAATGCAGAATGTAACCATGCTGAATCTTATCAAGAAAATCACTGAAAACGATTTCAAAGCCACTTTAAACATGAGAAGCAAGCTGATAGTTAAATGTTGATAGTGCTTGTTAAAAGCATATTGAGATGGAATTCAAATGATTTATTTACACTAAATTAAATTAATTAATAATGCTATTAACAATATGTCTAAGCTACATAGTGTAACAGATTCGGTATATTTTAAATAAATTAAATATTAAAAGTTATTTGAAATAGTGTTGTCATACTATTTTTATGCAGATTAAAAAGTGAAATATTTATAGTTACACACAACTTTAAGAAAATAATTTCAAAAAATTAGAAATAATATCATTTTTTTAAAATATGATAGCTATTTAACGTAAATAAATTGATGAAGAAGCATCAAGTAATTTAAATAAAATAGCTTCTAATTTTTTTGAAAAACATTCACCTATTTCAAATTGATAATACTGTAAATGAAAGCATTTCCAGGACATTCTGTTTATAGAAAAAGTTGTTGTTATAAAATTTGTCGATCTACAATCTAAGTTGGATGAACATGTTTACAATTTAGTTCATACTTACTTTTATTTGAAATAAAATGAAACGGTAAAGACATTTTATGATCTACAGTAATACAAGATCGCGTATCTCAAGATCATTGATAACAAAACTTTCGTTGCAATAAAAACTACTGTAATTCACTTGATAATGATTGCTGTAATTCACGCGTTATCATGTTGGGTCAGACATAATATTTTGCAAACTGATAAATCCTATTTTAACAGCTGTTGGTAAAATTATCGAGCAAAACCTTTCTGTCATTGTTTCTTCTTTTAAAACCTTCTGGTCTTGCTATAGTTATCGTGTTTTAAAAAACTAAAAAAATGTGTTTAATTTTTTGAAATTTCTTTGGAGAATCAGAATTTTTTATAAAAAAATATTAATTTCATCATAAAAAACATTTATAATTTCCATGAAAGATATCGTGAATTTGTAATATATATGAGTGAAATGTATATGTTTAAATAGTTTCTGAAATAATTATCAATTTTTAATGCATAATTTTATTATGGCCTTTTAATGCATAATTTTTCTTCCAGTGGCATTTCATTTTTTAACATGACTTTTGATTTTCCATTACGTTTTTTGAATATAATTGGTACGAAAATCCAAATGCTACCAAAACGATATATGCCCACTCTGCCTTATTTTTGTAGAATACATATCTCGAAACAACGAATTGCCTTATATATTTATGAGTATATCTTTACTTTTTTAATAACGTATTAATTAGATAACTTTGTTGAGGCCAAAATATAGTAATAGAATCAATTTGCATGGCACCAGTCACTTGACAAGTATATCTGGGCATATTATTCAGTACTTGACAACATGTTGTCTTACGCTATGCTGTAACACCGAGTATTTTATCCTCTTGTACAATCTGCAGTGATTTAAATTATGTTGAAGTATTGACATAAGTCACATATTCATTTGATACAAGTATTTCATGTCCATTTGACATAAGTATTTCATGTTCATTTGGCATAAGTCACATGAACAGGAAATGATTCTACTCGTGCTCTTTTTGTTGATATTCAAGCAGTTCTAACATAATTTCAATGGAGATATTAGGATGTTTTACATAGTGATTGAAAGCAATTTAAGATATAATTATTGCAAGATACATTATTGGAATATAATATGAACACATATTTCATTCCTAAATCGAGTGAAACAATCTCTAATCTATCTATGAATATGATGACTCAGTTTCACAGCAAATAAATAAATCCATTTAATTATTATCTTACTCACTATAATCTCAAAGTATTTCACTTGCGATGATTAAATCAAACATTATTTTTCTTGATTTAATTTCTGACATTTTAGGAAACGCAGGGAATATTCGGAAATGGTCTCCGAAATTATGAAATAATAAGAAATACAATCAGTTTCTGAATTTCTGCTCATTTGCAATTGCAATTAAGGCAAAAGAGGTATCATTTTCATAATCTGATTTTATGAATACTAAACTATGTTTATTATTAACCAACAAATATTTCAAATATTTTAGTTGCATTTTCCTATATCTTATATCAACTACTGGCTTTGAGTATCCGTCATCTTATAAAATGATTTCCAATTATTGATGCAAAAGAAGTTGTAACTCTTTGTAAAATAAGTTAAGTGTTTGGAAATTTAAAATGCTTTTTCTTCTTATGGGCTTCATTGTCAATTACACAGATTGAGCATGAAACTTGAGTCATTTATTGCATGAACTTAAATTTATTGTCTGCAGCGAAAAATACATTTTAATATTTTTCATTATTGCATTTTTATCTAAGTTTAAAGGCCTCTAAATGTGCAAACAATACCAGTAGCTATAGCTGAGGAATAATTTCAGTCGAATTTGGTTAACAGTCGAATTTGGTTAATTCAACAAATATCATGCCCCACATCACCGAGCAATCAATGAAATTTCTAATGTGCTACTACTATTTCATTGATAGCGATATCGAGATTCATGCATATTATATAACTCTGTAAGCCAATGACACAATTTGTTTGTACATACGTAGATAGCAATAAAATTTTATCTGCAAATGATTACTTCCAGTAGTTCTTGGGGAATTTTATAAGCAAGAATTAAAATAATTTCCAATATTTACAGAACTTAAGAAAAAGATTTTATTTGACTGTCAATTCTGAATTTTGGCGATTTAACAACAATTCCTAGAAAAGTACATCACTTTGAAAATGCTCTCATAGACTAAATATACTCTAAAATAACTGTAGAATTTAATGTAAATCTAATCAAGGAAAAAGCAAGTGATGTTTAAAGTGCAAATTTTTACTGTTGCTGTAGATGCAAATAATGTTTTATTGAATATATTCTAAAACAAGAAATTGTCGGACGGCAGATCATCTTAATTTTTTTTATCAGTCTAAAGCATAAATCATATTGGATATATAATTGTATTTAGGACACATAATTTTATGCAGATTAAAATGAAGAATAAATGAATTAAATAATAAAAATGATAGAATAGATTAAAAATGATAAATGATTAAAAATGAATATCTTTTTCACTAAGAACAATTTAAAAAACATTTTTATTATGACATTTAACGGGAGTTTTTGTCACTTTTTAAACTTGAAATCTATTGTTTATCAGATTCTCTACCAGGATGCGTCAGTGGCATGGGATTAAAATTTAACATAATTTATAATTAATTGATAATTGAGTTTTGAAATTAAAATAGTTTATTATCAACGAGAATACACATGTCAACGGAATTTCATATTTATAACACTTTAGAGAGGGTGTGAAATATCGATGGAAAGCATAAAATAAGTCAAATTAATTAAAAGTGTTTAAATGCTGTATTTTTAACCGATGGAAGCTAAATTTATGCTATGCATGTTAAAATATGCAAGATGAAATCAATTCAGCAGTTCAAATAATCTCTTTTTTTATTTAGATCTAATACGAACAAATACTGACTTCCATGAAAAATGTGAAAACAGAACTAGATCTCACATTTGATGAATGGAAAGTTCTGAAAGTAGATGTCGTTAGAAAAAAAAAGGTCATAATTAAGTCAGCAAGATTTATAGTGGCTAGACTTTGGTTCGATTGAAACGCAATTCTCTTAAACAGAAAATTGATTGAAACACAGTTTCAATATTAAAGAGCGTTGCAAAGGGACAGATTTTGTTACGTGTGCACAAGTATTTATTTACCGATGCACTGGCGCTGAAAAAAGGAGCCATTCAGCTTTATTCTGGTGTCGTTCATCGTATAGTCATATAAAAGATATCATTTGAAAGGAATTAAAGTACTCTTGGAGAATTTTGAATTGAAAATTTCATAAAAGGTTCTTTTGTTCAATGATTTATACCATGTATTGAAAATAAGAACAAACTTTTCCAGTGGCAACAACCATTTTTCATTTCAAATTTCAAAACTAGATCAAAAGATATGTTCAGAAAAGAATTTCATTATGCTTAGCTAGAACTATTCTTTTCAAAATTATGAGCTAACAAAATTTTGAACCTGTAATATTAAAATTAAATTTAAGATTTATATTCTTATCTGAAAAATAATATAGATATTGACTTAAATTTTTGTTATGGAAATAAAAGATATTCTGCACATTTCGCATGCATATTGTGAAATATACATTTATTTCCTAAAAAAATAAATTGCTCTTAGGTAATAAAGGAATTTACATAACTTAAAAAACTTATAAAATGGGAAATCTAATTTTCGAATTCACCATACCGAATTAATTAAAAGTTAGAGAGTTTGTGAGCTTTCCATCGTTGTGTACGATTATTTGGCTAAACAATTCATGACTCACTGGCACACTCCATACGCCGTATGTGAGCGAATAGAGTTGTTGATGTAGCGTTCATCTTCTAAGAAAATGATAAAATTTTTCTTCTAAAATCTAATGCTCCTTTTCTTAATTGAAATGGATTATAGCATTCAAACGAAACTGGAAATTTCTTTGCTTAAATAAAATGCGAACAAACCATGCTACATTCACATAAGAGCCAATCAACTGGCGTTGAGAATCGCTTGTGGCACTAAAACGACTCTCATCTGTAAAGAGGACACGACTCCATTGTTGAGATGTCCAGTTTTTGTGCTCCCTGCACCACTCTAAACGGTGCCGCCGGTGGGAAACTCTCAAAGGGATGCAGCATTCAGGACGGCGCGCGAATAGGCCACCTTTGTGAAGTCGTCTGGACACAATAAACGCCAGTTGATTTGGAGAGAGGTCGGGACACGGTTTCATCCCAGTAACATCACGGAAAGAGACCATTTCGGTGGTCCTAGAGTTGTCGTCTGGGGAGGCATTATGATGAACGGGCGGACTGTGCTCCACATTTTCGACAGAGGTTCTGTAACTGGAGATCGCTATTCTCAGGAGGTGATCCTTCCCCATGTGCGTCTGTTCCGAGGTGCCATTGGATCAGACTTCGTTTTTATGGATGACAATGCACGGCCACACAGGACTCATGCTGTTAAAGAGCTCCTGGAAAGTGAAGATATAACTCCAATGGATTGGCCGGCGTGCTCCCCTGATTTAAATACGATAGAACATGTGTGGGACGCTTTAGGGAGACGCCTTGCGGCACGATTACATCCTCCTGGGAACACCCGACAACTTAAACAGATGCTGATTGAGGAATGGGCGCTCTTACCTCAAGAACTGTTGAACAATCTGGTGCTGAGTATGGGCAGACGGTGCGAAGCAACCATTGCAGTAAGGGGAGGGCATATCCCATACTAAGGAACATCTGCTTGCTGTTCTTCGTCTTGGACAGACAATCATGTGTAACGATACTATGAGTTCAATAAAGCCATTTTTTGTTTGATTCCATACTGTATGCACTGTATTCATTTCTGCGCTACTATGCTTTCGTCATTCTTTCAGAACAAAATGCTGTATCTCATTTCTGAATTTCATGTTTCTCAGATGATTTCTTGTGAAGTTATGGCAAAAAACATACCTGTTGCTTAAGTTTTGCACACCAGTGTAGTATTGTTTTCTATATTACTTTTTGGTCAAACTCTGCAGTACTCATTTTATGCGATTTTATTGTTTTTTTATTTTATTATTATTCTTTATAACTTTAACTGGTTCCTTCCATATTCAAGTTCCTTAAATGTATTGAAATGGAACTATGCATAAACTCACTAACCATATTTTATTTCACAAGGTTAAAATTTGCTCCTTATTTAAACTGGAAAATTCACTTTGAAACTCAAGTTCAAGGATATTCTGTCCTGTTAGCGGGATATTTTTTTCATGTATCTCCTACTATACATTTTTTTCTGTATCTACCTCCCAATTTAATTTATTACTATTTCTTTTGTGATTTTATCAGCAGCTTTGCCTTGAATACACCAACATATATTCTAAGGAATATAACCTTATTGATAGAAAGGTGAATCACATCTTTTATTCTCAACTAAATAACAAAAGACATAAAAGTCGCAGTTATCTGTTCGAATTGATCTTCTTTCGATCTGCCGCCAGTTAAAAAAAAAAAAATCTGTCTTTCTGCTTCTCTAACACTTTGCCTCTTTAAGGGATCTACCACAGTGGACGACCAAATCGAATTTCCTTTCGCCGTACCTTTTTTTATTGCTCAGTAACAAACTCCTCGGGAAACGGCGTCTTCCATTGAATATTTTGGAATAAAAATACACAACTATTTCTAAGTCAAATTTTAGATTTGTTAAAGTGGAATATTTCTCGCCATATATAGATACTAAAAATCAAATTATTCCACACTTCCATACCTCTGCATGCAAATATTGAATTTTCTTTAAAGTATTGTGATATGGACACATGTTTAAATTACCCGTTTTTATTTTTTTAGATATCTTATTGTTAATTTTCGGAGAATAGTTATTCCATGTTCTTTTCATGAATTTACTATACTTTTCTGCAGATCTAAATAGATATGCAGATATATAAATAGAAAATATATCTGCATCACGGTAAATTCATTTGTGATAAATGTAGGAATGATTGACTGGTGAGCTGAGAATAACTGCTAGCAAACTTCGCGTCTGACGAGAATTTGCAATCATTATACTAACTGCTTCTGTGAAAGTATTTTCAACTTGCAACCACGCATTGTAAACATAATGCAGAAGTTTTGCAGTTCAGTGTACTCATTCGTAATAATAAATCAGACGCTTCTCCTGAAGATGTATACTTTTGAACTATTTCTGTTGTATTTAACGAGGATGATTTTACATAATCTTTTGGCACTGCCATGCAGAGTGGCAACTATCAGAAAGAAAAATTACTCATTCAATGTTATAATGCAACAATACTGCCTGAGGATAGATATTGCGAAATATTTTTATTTTAATTCAGAAATAGTAGGATAATTCCAAATATTTTTTTGCCGCTGCAATAAAAGGAAGTGACTAACTCAGAAAGAAATCTCTGCGAACATCGTTAAAAAGTGCATGTTTGTCTATACGTTTCCTTAAAAGAATTGTACCACTGACAACTTAAGTGGACATTATGAAAAAGCTAAATAGTGTACCATTAAGCCTTATTCTTGAATATGCTTCTAAATTATTTTTAAAAAATTATCAATTTAAACAGAATTTTATTCTAGATGCAAATAATCGATGCTATGCAATAAAATTCTCTTACGTAAAGCGAAAATATTGCAGTTTCATGAATGCATAAAAAAATTGTATATTGATTCGTTGATGATAATGCTGATCAGTATAATGTCGGCTTGAGTTATCGTTGGCTATAATTTACATTTGCCTCCAAACAGTGTGAAAATTAATTTCAGACTACGAATAGAAACTAATTAACCCGTTTAAATCTATAAGTGGAATAATCCGCCCATGACGATTGTCAATTCCCACCAATCTGGATGTAATTACTCAAATGGTGATAAGTAGAGACCGTCGAGAGCGTATATTCCGCCAAGAATGATAATTGTCTGTCCTCATATGATAATTATTCAGTATATGAATGTGAGTGGATTCAGAAAAGACAGAAAAATAAAATTCAAGAAAAGATCTCATCCCGCACCTTATTCGTCCTTGTCGATCATAAATATCATAACACGAATCGCAGTGTTTTATTTCTGCTGCATCTTAATCCAGTAAAATCAAAATTTTCTAATAGTTATAGTCAAGTGCTTTTTGATATGGAGGTGAGATGTTACTTTATAACCAAACAGGCTTCTTTAGTGATACGATATTATGTGGGTTCTGTAACCTTCATTTTGGTAAAGGATCTAGCTCTTAAAAAAGCGGTGGACGCATAGGCCATGCAGTAGTAGGACTACCTTGTGTTCAACTTGTTGTGTATCTTGTGTCTTGCTCACTTTAATGCAGTCGCTGTTCTGTCATTCAAATCACCTTGCAACTAAGGCAGGTCCGCAGTAACTTTTTTGTGTGAAATCCCTTCATTATTTCTGACATTCTATATTTAACTGCGTTTTATGGCTCAAAATTTTTAGTAATATATTATTAATTTCACTTCATAAAATACTCAAACGTGATAATCTCTTAGGCTGAAAAGGTCATCTATTGACTAGTTTCTTGTCTTTTTTTTTCTGTATGCGTACCAGATGTTAAATTGAATTGGCTTTACGTTTCATGTACATATATCTGTTATTTTTCAAATGATTTTTACCTTGTTATGTTGATTTTACTGTTCGTCGTGAATTCTCGGTTGTGTACTTCTAAAAATCATTGTTTTTTTAAAAGTTGGACAGCTGTAAATATAGACTTGAAGAGAGAACATTCTATCCAAATATTTTTGAGGAGTTTTTTATTAATTAATACAGAACAAACTGACTTTGATTTAATTATTTTTAATAATTATATTTGAAATTTTTTCGCTCTCTTATTCTAATTTACAGCTGTCATGCCCTCTCTTATTCTAATTTACAGGTTTCATTCTGAATGGTAGAAGAAAGCCCTTGCTCGAAAGTGCTCATTTTTAAAAGGATTAATTAGCACATTTTTCTGTTGTATCGTATCAACACTGAATTAATTAGTGCCAAAAATATCACAATAACTATGGTAACAACTATGTCTGAAGGTATGCCTGAAAAGACTTCTGACGTAAAAAAAAAATTATATATTTTTGTTTTTATCACTTATATCAACACACGCATTAATATATAGCATGGACATAGAAACTGAAGACTTTTTATTTTGATATACAGTCATAACATAATCTTCATTTCTAGTCTAATAAAAATTAGTTAAGATTCGTCAAGTAGCCTTCAGGCTATTTCATAGAATTAGCACTCATTTGATAGATCATGGGATGCCACAATTTCACGTACCTACGTACCAGAATTCATGCAACTGAAAAGTAAGTGTTGACCAATAACAAAAATCTGCAATGAAAATATTTATATATCAAACGGAAAAACATGCCAAATATATCCTTTCGGTCCACTTAAAAAATAAACCTCAGAAGTAGCAAGGAATGATCGAAAATTAATAATATTTTTAGTGTTATGCAGAGTAGTTGCTTTAAGGGAAAAGGGAAATTTTAAAAAAAATTATCTGAGCTTATAAGCTATTAAGATCATAAGGACGATATGGAAAATGGTCATAATAATTCCATTACGACTAATCATTCAGCATAAAAAAATAAGTAATAATTCAGCAGATGTTGCCGTGAAAACTGACTTCTTATGTGGTATTTGTATTTGTTTTGTACATGAGTATATATATGAATACACATCCGTCGATAGTTAAAAGATTAATTTTGATTTAACACTGACATTTCACTGACATGAAAAATATTTTTTATGTAATTTAACAGCTTGCAAATATTTTTAGACCATTTTTTAAGAAAAAAATTTCCAATAGAAAATTGATTGCATAATGTTTTCCTGACTTTAAACACACCTACATAGTAAAAATATTCCTCAAAATTCTGGTGACAAAAGAAGGAAATATTTTTTTATGAATGTTCACATTTTCTGAAAAAATACGTCCCCATTTTTAGAAGGGAAAAACTTTATTTTAAGCTTTAAATATTTGTTTCCAGCTTTAAAAAAGATATAACTTCGGTCTTTCTTTTTTTTTATCAAAATATAAGCCGAAGAAAGATGTCGTTTCATTTCCCTAGCTGAAGCAAAAAATAAATGTTTAGGAAGCAGAGGTTTCAAAATAGATTTAAAAGCTTTTAGAAACATAAAATGAGTATACACATTCTCCCCTTTAGAGAATATTATTATATATATATGGAGACACTAGTACTATGAAACTTTTCAAAAGAAGCTTATATATAATTAATAAATAAAATGAAATTCACCACATCCGCAGTTTGCGTGACAGATTCAAAAAGTTCATTGAATTCACTGAAAATAAAACTGCATATAGAGAGACCACTCTAGCCGTGTCCAAAAGCTAATTTCTAAACCTTTAGATATAGGAATATACCTCCTATTGGAAAAAATGCTTAAAATGAAACAGAAAAGAATCGAGTTTTATATTGTTAATATCAATGAATATAAAGTTCAAATAGATAAGAAATCTAAACTCTTATACAGTCCCTGTTTCTAACAATCATATTTTGTGACTAAATCTTGAAACCTTAAAACATAAAATTAAAAAAAAAATCCCATCGTTTCTTATCGAAACCTAAGTAATACCCGTTTAAAGCAAATGGGAGTCCTATACAAATTTATTTTAAGGGGGAAATATCAGCTTTTAAAAAAGTAAGAAGTTTGGATAAGATTAAAATTGCTATTGGAGTGTTTTTAAAGATTTAAATATTCAATAAAAAAGTGTAAAAAAGAAGATAGTTAGTTTGTACTGAAAAAATAATGGAAAAATAATGGAATTTGAACAATAAAAAAATATGAAGAAAAAAACTCAATTATTTCTTTAAAAAACTGAAATATTTAAGATAGATTATAGAGAAAAAAACTGCGGTAAAAAACATCACATGTTTCAACTTACAAGAGAAATTTTTAATTAGTGTTTGCTGAACGTCAAAAAATCTTCATCATGATCAGTTGTTTACACGAGATTATACTTCTAAAGTAAAAAGTCAATATTAAATCGTTTTAACTTTTCATTAAGTAAACTGTGTAAATTCGTTAAAAAAAATTCGCTTGTAAAAGATGAGAGATATTATGTATTATAAAAAAACGAGAAAATTATACTGTTATATCTTTAACGTTTCAACCTCTCATTTTATTCGTATCATCTTTCAATACAAGAGTAACTTGTCACGGATTAACTTACTCAAACCATTGGTAGATCTCTCTATGGATGAACCCCGTTCTGTTAGTTTTATTATAACTGTCCATAAATCAATACAAGCCCTGAATACCTGTTCTAAAAATAAACTAATGATCGCAATCACCTTTTATGTTCTTATTTAACTTCATTCATGAAATACTCAAATAATTCCCTTCAAAGGAAAATTTTCTTACATTCATAAGATTTGAAAAATCATTCAAGTTAGCTTTCATGACTGATGAACTTACAGCACGAACATCGAATCGCTAAGCTTACAATGTTACGTGGACATATATTAAGAATTATTTTTATTCTTTAATAAAATATACACCATTTTATCACTGGCACGCAATCCAAAAACTAATAAAGTATGTTTTAATATTCAGCACACATTCGAATCACGCCCTTTGGAGTTGGTTTCAAAAACGAAATTAAGTGCCAAGATCAAGAATTTGTCAATATGTCACAATATTTAGAAAATCAATTTTTATTTAGGGCTTTCGATTCAGATAACAAAGATTCTAGATTATCAGCATACGCTAATGTTCTAAATTTAGAGAATTTGCTTAATTTTTCGAATTTCTGTAAAAGAAACACATCTGTATGTAATTGAATAAAAATAAAGTTATATGTATAATTTCCTCCCTTAGAGCAACGCTTCTAAACAAACCAGTTGATAAGCTAATGTGAAAGTTAACCCTATACTTACATAATTTTGATAAGCTGAATAGTCATCAAATGGCTGTGAGAAGCTGTAGCTACCCTTTCAGGAGCATTCATATAAACAATATGGCATAAACTATTTTTCCATGTTTGAGATCTACAACCGAAACAAGTGATCGGAACCAAACCAAAGTTCATGCAGAGAAATTCCACAAGAAAAGAGAGAAATATCACCCGCAGGAGAGATTTTGGCTCTGTCACAGCGATAGTAGGTCAGTAATTAGAAGAAACGTGAGGAAAATGGAATAAACAAAATTTCATTGAATGATAAAAGATGCATATTAATTAGCATTAACGTCCCCTGAATTAATTCACCATCTTCAATGTGCTGGTCTTCCCTGTATAAAAGATATTGCCTCAGTACTTTAGATAATCTTTTTTTCATGTTTTCTACAGTCTGCATACGATATATGATAACATTCCGATCATTAGTTTAAATGCAAATGCCTCCAAGCAGGGAAAATAATTTTAGGGCCACATTATAATCAGAGAATCGCTAGGAAATTCATCTGGTAACTACTATTCTCTCTTTTCTATTCTTTCATTTAGCAAATGGCATTGATAAGAGCAGTATTGTCATCAATAAAAATGAAGCAATGATCAACTGCATCCTTAAACAGCTGAATAAGGGCTTACATGAAAGATAACTTTTTGTCCAAACATCAGCTATTTGCATTCCACTCACTTTACCATACAAGACAACGTGTTAACCTTAATGCAAAGAAGATTATAAATGCGATAGACTTTTGTGATATAGCATCCATTTCACAGAAGAATGTTGATACAATTTTGAAGCGATGGCATCGGGATCGTCATTACCAATAAATGTATTAAGATTGAGGGCATCAAACCTGCCCAAATATTTGACTTAAGATTAATGTCGGATGAATTATTTCATAATAAATTGATATGTGTATTGTAATTCCAAGGTTGCACATCACTATTCATATGTATGAAACATCAATTGATATAAATTCAACTAGTGGAGTTAAAGATTTTAAGAAATGTTTTAAAGCAAACTTTCGCACATCCTGTGCGAAGAACCCCACTGTTGTGATATGGAATTTTAATGGAAGGGGCATTGTTGCTTGTTCAGATAACACCCTCGGCATCTGTTCATGGTTCTAAATTCCTCTTCCCAAAAGAGACCTCACATTGCTTCAAATAGGGATATTGAAATAAAAACAAATCAGAAGAAAAGAAAACGAATGCAATCGTTTAAAACTATTCTAAATATGAATTTAGATTAAATCTTCTTGTAACACAAGAAAGACAGAATAAAGACTTCTATAACATTGCAACCTTACTCCTACGTTTCGGGCACTTATGAGAATTTCCGAGGCAAATTCAATGTACAATTAAGTAAAGAATGCCTTTTCGAATAACGAACACTTGCTAGATATGATATTAAACAATATCCTCATAACTTACTGATTTGAAAATAATCTATTCATTTGGAAATGTCCAAATGAACATGATTTCTAGCAAAGAAAAAATAAATTTTGCTATTGTTTCTCTTGTGAAAAATGCTACCAGATGTAAATGACTAAACTGAAAGATTTATTCTATTTGCGGCTTCAGAAATTTTTACCAGTAACACGTTCCAACGATAAAGTTCATAGGTAACTAGCATCATGAATTATTAAATGACTTTCTCAGCAGCTGTCTCTTTATCAAAAGTAGCTAACCTCGTTAGTTGTTAGAGATATATCTCTCCGTACCAATCTCAACTGACGATAACATTGAAAGAAACTCAAACTCTCCCTAAAGAGAGTTAGCTAGTCCATCACATCAGCTGGAGATCAGTTCTCTTCCACAAGCTCCCTTGTTCCTTGCCTCATAAATTACTTGCTTATCACAGTTTCCTGAAATGTAAAGGCATTGGCACTGCTTCTAGGAGGCGAAAAATATTCTTAAGAAGCGCAATCCATGCAAGTCCCTGAAAACAAATAAATCTTCATGCACATGAAAACACCTTATCTACTGACAGCTGGACCCACATAATCACCTAGTAGTCATTCAACAAAGTAGGAACACCTGACATTACATAACTTACGAAAAAATTTGATTTTGCTTGTAAGAGAACATAAAACTAAAGCAGGCTTTTCTTATAATTATAATATTAGAAATCAAGGTGACATTGGTCTTGTTTTCCAGAAAAGAAAAGTCAACAAGATTTTCCATCACTTTCCTTTCTAGAATTTTTCTCATGTTTATTGTTTGTATATGCTCTGTTACTCGATTATCATTTTTTAAATTCAGTGATTGATATACTTGTTTAATGACATTCATTTGAGCTAGATGCCATGTATTTATAAATTATTTTTGAAAGCATTTTCGAGATTCAATTATTTACATATCACTATTATGTTATCAGTAAAATCAATTGATACACAGTTAATGATAGGATTTTACTTTAGGTTTATAATTGTGAAAAATGAGTCAGATGTTTTCTTATATACATATTTAGATACCAGTAAAATGTTTCAATTGGGATTTTTAAAACATGTTACTTGAAAAGCAAATCATGGTACTATGAAGCAAGAGTTTTATTTAAAAGTAACTACTGTATTGTGAATGTCATCCTATAAAATTTTAAATCTAAGAAATATCAAAGCTAACTACTATAAACATAAAATCATTAAAAATAAAAGCGGAATATTCTAAGTTCAGAAGTTCTTAAAGTACATAGCCTTTATTTATTTATTTATTTTTTATTTCTTACTGAGAATACTATTTATGTCACTTTATTATAGTTAGCATTATAGTTAGTTAGTTATATAAACACACAGAACGAGCAGACTGATTGATTTTTGCTTCTTGACATCGTTGGAAATCATTTACTGAGAGTGAAATTGACTCGATAGACATCTATAGATAGACGATAGATAGACGAAGGGTGTGAATATTCTATAAACTGAAAGAAGTAAAATAAGTGTTAAAGAAAGGTGGTTATACAAGAAAACAGCTAAAAAAGAGAAATAATAATAAATGAATGCTCTTTAATAAGGAAATCCCCTTTTAATTGCAACGATTGCTAGTCATTGATTTCGCATATTCAGTGCAATTATATAGTTTTTTTCAATCAGTATTTGTTTTTGGCTATTGTAAATTTGCCTGTAGATAAGGACGCGTTGAAAGGAATGTACTTAAAACATGTCCATCGTGATTAATCACATTTAAATCAGGGGATTGCACTGCCCCATCTACTTGAATGAAATCACATTTTCCAATAATTTCTTCACAGTATGAGCTTTGTGGAGTCTCTCATTATCATTCATATGAAAGACTTTTGGTCCTTTTCGGCTCCGAAATATGGGCATATGAATAACTACTTGATATTAAAATCATTCCTCATTGCCATTAGTCTGTGATGTTCAGTTTTCCCATTTATCATGATGCCTCTCGTCACGAGAACTCCAGGACTGTCCATTGACATATATCCGTGACGTTTTGGGACGAACACTTGTCATCACTTATATTCAGTGGCAGAACTGCCAATATTGTTCATCATAAAATGGAAACTTATGGCCAATTCTCTCCATAAAAGTTACTCTCCTTATCTGTGAAGCGAATGTAGTTCTGATCTCTACATTGGATGTTTTATTATGAGCGTAGCCCCCAATGAGAGGACATTAGTGGTCTGCAATTTCATGAAAATTTTGAATAATGTTCTTTTTAAGGTAAACATTAAAATTAACTCTCATAAATAAGTATAAAATTAAAAAAACGCAAAAAGAATATGCAAAATGTTAGGACAAAAAGACTAGTTGAAATATTTGAAAGTCAACTTTTATTGACTTTTTGAAGAATTTCTTCGCAAATAATTTAATAACAATAAAATTTAATTTAATAACAATAAATGAAAATTGGCAAACATTACTGTATGCAATGAAATTAGAATTTCAAAAATATATTGTGAGCTAATTCAGTTTTTTTTTTGTTGTTATTGTTAAATGAGATTTTTAATTTAGAACGATTAAATTTTTATATAGAATGCAAATTCAATAGATGAAAAATAGTTAAATCCACAAATAAGATTATTCACAAACACAAATATTGATTAAATCTACATGGCGAATCCTTATCATGTATAGAAACTTCTGAAAAGGATATACTAATCAAAAACGAATCAAAAAGTGACAGTAATGCAAGCCGGATACGAAATCTTAACGAAATAGAGGATAGAGGAACTAATAACATCTGCCGATAGCCGTCATTCGACAAACCCATTCCCCATAGCTAGTTTAATGAAAACTTTCATAAATGTATAGTTTGATTATATATATAGCACATGAAGTTTACCTGAAATGTGAATGACCAACAAAATCATCAGTCATGTGCCAACATATATATCCTGAATAGAATCCCAGTCTACCGACCAAAAATACGACATTTCGGCAACAACAAATCGACTGGAAAGGTCCCATTCGTTAGTATTGAAGGCATTTTTTTCTGGGTTAATATCAAAAATCTGATAAATGATACCCGTGTGGGCAGTGAGAATGATCTTATCTCAAATATACCACAAGTATAAAGCACAACAGATTTCCCATAGACACCTGGCATATTTTAAAACGTCAATGATTTCATAAGGCGGAAATGCCAAAGTTTTATACCAGCTTAGGACCAAAATGCCAATTTTTTTTTTGTTCTTTTTAACATTACAATTATTGAACATTTATGAAAAAAGCAATGTTCTTCATTTATCTGTTGTTTTTGTTCTCTGTACATTTCCACTTGGCGATTGCGTTTCCGATCTAACATTGCTGCCTCATTCTGATTCGTCTTTGAATAACCTACCTGTCAAATCTTATAACCTTGAACTTGCTCAATACTCCAAAATCTCTCATTTTTACATACATTTGATTAACTTTATTTGTTTCATGTTTGTAAAGAAAATTTTTAATATTTTGAAAATTATTGAATTTTAAAATTATGTTCTTTTCTCTACTCTCAGAGATAATACACTATACAATTTAATATTTTTAAAACTGATTGAAAATTCGTTGATTAATTCAATAAAATTTTCACTAAATATGTGGAGTTCCACCTAGAGAAAAAATTGAGAGACCATCCCTATTTGAGAACGAGAGAAAAAACAAAAATTTCAAAACTACATATTATTTAGAAAACTATTATAACCTGAAGACTAAAAAGGGGAAAATAATTAAAAATCTGTAACATTTTTTTTTCATTTTCTATTCAGTGGAATTCTAATATTTTGTACATTTGTAGGATATAAATAGCAATATCTAACTTTCAGAATTTAATTTTAAATTAGTTGATTAGTTTAGTTATATTTTAAATCCATACACCTGGCGCCCTCTAGTTAAGAATTTCTAAAATAAACTATTTCATAACATTTATAATAATGAATAATTAAAGAATAAACAGTAGAAAATAATTAAAGTAAATAATTTCTACTTTTGAGAACAGTAAAGAAGTGTTCCTAAGAAAGAAAAGTTTTGTAAGTACCTAAGAAGTTTTGAATCCTATTTTTATTCAATTTATAAATTTTTTTAATCATCCGAAAGTAAAAATTCCCCTTGCTTTGTTTAATATATTGTGCTCTGCAAGCTAAAATTTGTTTTGTTTTGTTTTTATCATGATATGTGTCACATTCAATACTGTTACTACGTTCAAATACATTAAACCGTAATATTGTGATTAGATTTATTTCCGAGAAAGAAATTTCCTTTAATCATAAAAAGTCTTAAGACTTACGTCATCTACAAATACTTTTCTTCTCTCATAAACTGTCAAATTTGGGTAGATCATTGAAAAAAATTATGCCTGTCAGTTGCACTTTTACAAGGCTCTTATTATTATTTCAAATAGCATATGAAATTTTTCCTCCTTATTCTGGAATTCCAATTTATAATGCTACGAAATTTATCATATTGAGGAACAGATATTTTGTTCTTAGTATAGTAAACAAGGAACTGAGTCACGTAAATGAGAACTAAACTTGATTTTCGCTAGAAATTCATGAAGTTTGATAAATAAGGATAACAATTTTTTTTCCAACAATCAAAATGCTCCCTAGTTTTTCAATTTGCAATTGTCATTTAGAGTATCGACAATTTTAAAAATTCCAATAATTTCCAAAAGAATCAACTTATGCTAATTTCATAATTGGTCAATCTTGTTCTAAACTATATTTTAACTGTCATTAATAGAAAAAATTCAAAGCATCAAAATATAAACAAACATTTTTTTAAGAATTTAAAGTTTAACTTATATTTTACTCTACCATCCTACTAGAACGTCTGAAAGTTTTTACATCAGTTTCGGATCATTTTGCATAATATTAATATTTATCCTACTATTCTAATTGTAAAATAATTATCCTACAAAACCGAGACATTAATATTATATACAGAATTGTTGTATTTGAGGTAATTTATAGTAAAAAGTTTGTTTATCATAATAAAAACCGTCTGTAAGAACTTAGTAAAACGTTCATACGTTTTTTGAGTAAATGCTTTTCCTTATTATGACCTTCAACGGACATAATTCATCTCAATTTATATTTGAAGCTTATTTCTTGAAGATCATCTGATCGTATCGCAAAAGTTTAAATATGCGATTGGAACAGTCTAATGTAAAACCCATCTCTTGAATAAATTAGTTTTTTAATTGTGTTAGTAAATCTTTATGCTGTATCACTTGAAAAACAAGAGCAAATTTTTACGATTTTTGTAATAGATATAAATATCGTGTGTCTTAAGATAGTTATCAAATTCCCTACTTGCAGCTCATATAGATTCTAGAACTATTAAAATTTTAACTCTAAAACTCCCATGTAAATGGATTAAAATGTCAGTCACAACTCGCGCAGCCAAGCATTATTTTCCATTTAATTTATAAGACAATTAAAGCTTCTGGAAATATAGTGCTTAAGAATTTATAGTTCATTCATAGATGAGTATTTGAATAACTAATTTAAAGTTTATGACAAATTTATTAACACATGAAATATGTTTATATTTTTACGCCACAGTCAATCAGTTTGTCTGACACTATTAAGTTCGTTACGATCAGTTTAACAAAAATTCGCTGAATCAAATATCAACTAGAATATACCTAGATGGAGAACCAAAATTCTTTTTTCTGATTAAAAAATAGAAATTGTCGTAAAGTACATGTAAAAGTGAAATCGTTGGTTAATCTAACATTCCAAAGGATTAAATATTTTGTTTTAGTTTCATTGTCATCGAGTCCGTGTCTTTCATTGAAAACAACATTAAAGTTCAAAACCGATCCAGAAAAATCTTGAAATTGAGCAAAGCAGGCAAAATAAAGCAAATCGAACAAAGTGCGCAAAAATCTTGTTTATATGTTCCTACTTAACTTCTATTTCATATTTGTAACGACGGGCATTTGAAATCGATTCTTCGTTCACTTCCTGCTTGAAAGTTTATGAAGTAGCATGGTCACGATGGCATTATAAAGATTTAATATTTTTAAAGTAAAATTATTAACCAAGAGATAAATTTTAATTCCATCTGAAGAGTACCATCTACGAATGACTGAAAAATTGATTACAACATTGTTGCTGTTGTTTATAATGGTACTTGCCATGGAGAAGCTCGCTGACGAAGTCAGCTGTTTTAAGCCAAGGGAGTGTCTCTTGTTTTTAGTAGCGCCAATTTGGGCCAAGAGTACGTCTTAGCTACTCACGCATCACATTCGCTTGCACAACCCCTTTTTACAGGGGGGGGGGCACATTTACACATCTCACAGATAGAACAGACGAAGAACAACCATGCCCGAACCGGGACTCGAACCCAGGACGCCCAGATCACGGGAAAGATGATTACAACATAATAACAAATAATAATGAATTATGAAATGCACAAATGAAAAAAAGCAGAAAACAATTATTGATGAAAGGGGAAAACTTCAAAATGTGTTTTTTTATATTTTAAAATATAAAGTATATTTTAATAAAAATATGAAGATCAAAGAGTCAGGTGCTGAAATCGAAAACCTCAGGAACATAAATTCCTCAGTATTATGAGTTAATATATATAACAAATAGGATAAAACTTCAATTAATTTTGAGTATTCCTATTAATAACTCAAGATTATATGTTTACAATTTTTATATGGCATCCAAAATTTTCATTGAAAACATTCTTCCTTTTATTTCAAATATACTAAAACATGTATTCAATTTTTTTCATTTCATTAGAAATTATTATTTCTGGGGACTAAAATCAAATCATTATTCACTTTTATTTTATCTCATATAAAGATAATTTAATGTCATACTTTTTCTTAAATTTGAGCATAATTTGCTTAATTCAACAACTAACTTTCTTCTAGTTAGTTGCATTAGGTTAACACTTGCATATAAACTCTGCTATATCAACAATTTTGATTCTTTAGATATTTTTCATATTTTAAAGCTACTTGGCATTTCATCCATCGATATAGTTTGTCTTATTCTCTCTTTTTTAAACTATCCCCAAAATTTGTTTACTCTCTATTCGAACTCCTGGGGGGGGGGCACCTCGAAAAGAGGATGAGATGCTTTCGGTATGGTGGTTGGATCTCGCCACCCTGGAGGGTACAGAAAAAGGTGGGGGATCTGGCTCTTCCCATCGATGACGGGAGTTAATTCCGTCGGGAAGGGTTGTACCGTGGCCGGTGATGGCATTTAGGACTCAACCACATTTCCCACCAGCGTTGCTGTTGCGGCGTTCCTGTCATTCAGTTTTCTTTATCTGTGTGCATTCGGGCAGTGATATGACTTACTCTCTATTCGTAGTTTGCCATGTTTGGAGGGATTCTTGATTTACAAAAACTAATAAACTTCAAAACGGGATTCCAATCTAAAGAAATAATTCTCCAATAATGGCCTGAATCGATAGTAAAAATCTTAGAATAAGTTACAATCATTTAGGTTCCACAAGTTTTGAACTGTGCAGCTGTATCAAAGGAAAAATATGAAGGAAAAAAAAAGCACAAAATAAAAAGGCTGTCCAAATTCTGTTATCTATATTGCATTTGATCGAGAAACAAAACTTCACTATTTTTCTTTGTCAATTATTCATGTAGCAGTCTTTTGCTTCATAATAAATTTAGAGATGTTTATCGTAAATTAAGAAATTTCTTTTCATTCGTCATAAATTTTATCATAAATCTTATATTTTAAACTAGAAAATTTTCATCATCAGGGATCTGACATTTCTTTCCATTTCGATAATTGAAATTTGAACAAAATTTGATACAATGGTTCTATACAACGAGTAGTACTGCTTAAAAGATCGAATTTGTTTTTAAGCAAAAGGGGAAAAAATGGATAAATAACGTAATTCATTGCAAAAATACTTTGATACACAGAAGGGTTAGACAAAATGTATTTACTTTTTGATATGTAATAACTAAGGAATTTCTTTTAGTATTGCAATCCCTCAAAATTTGCAAAACTATATCTTTTGAATTTAATGAAAAAAACAACGAATATATTTAAAAAAATATTCACATTCCATAGCTCAAAGATCAATAAAGGTTCTAGTACCCCATAAAATAGTGTTAAAGCAAGTTAGAATTTTTAAGTATATTATACTCCCGAATGTAAAAGTGAAATAGTATGCTGAGGTTATATTGCCATTTTATGAGATTCAGAGTATATTTTAGCTTCTATAAAGAAAACTTTTACTTTTATCAGCAATTCAATAAATTGCTAAGGAATAGTATCTATTACAAGTCTTTTATGACTAGCGTATTGAACATTTTCCTTTCATACTATTGTTTATATCCGACAAGAGCTTAGGGTTGATTACCGCATAAATCATAAAAAATTCATAGATAAAGGCAATGAAAAACTTCTTAGATAACAGTAAATGTGTCCTACTATTTTGAAATATTCAATATACAAGAAAAATGAAAAGGAGAGAACCTGATCAAAAAATTATCAATTCCGAGATAAGATAAATTGAATTAACGATTATATTTATTTAACGGAATAAAATACGGAAAAAGTTAGCATAAATCCTTTAACATTTATAATTTCATTTTTTTAGCAACGCTCATATTTTCTCGTATATTTTATATCATTATTATTTTGATCCGAAATTTTTAAAGAAAAATAATATTGCGTATCACAAATGAATATACTTCTTCTAAAGGAAAAATCAAAAAATCACCTCACAGATAGAACAACCATGGTTAAACTGGGATTCGAACCCGGGACGCCCAGACCACGGGGAAGATGCGCTATCCCTATGCAAGGACGCCGGCTAATAAGATATTCCGATGCAAATAAGTCATGATCAAGCAGCATACTTTTAATACAACTCAGCCATAATATTTGGAAATTAATCTTGGAAAATGAATTAGATTGGATTTTAGATATATAATGTAAGGGAAATTTTTCATCATAATACTAAATTAACTTATTTAAAGGGACGTTAGGCTATATACTGATTGCATTAGGGTAATCAATCTTTAACGTAACATAGCAAATATTTTCGACGATTTGCTTTTCTTTGGAAAAATTTACTTTCCTATGTATGAAAATATTTTATTTTGCTTTCGGTTTTATTAAAACGGTTTTAACATTATAATTATATGATTCTTCAAATAATGCTTTCATACTCAATATATAAGATATTTATTTTAATTGTAATGCTATAGCTAATTTATGAACCGTAAGAGATAGGCATATGCTTCAAAACGGAAAAATGCTCTAATCGGCTTAAGTAAAAATATCTTATGCTGTTTGAGCCAATAAATGTACTGCTGCTAAATTGCGATCATTCTTATACAGCAACTCTGTACTATTAGTTATATTTAGAAAAATAACACGCTGCTTTCTTAAACAAAAATTTCATTCTTCTGTTTGAAAAATGTGGCATTAAGACCATTAACTATTTCTAGTACTATTTAAGAACATCTTAAAGCTTTTCAATGGCTGTCTCAAGGTAGATATGCTAAACAATTACTGGCGTTTATCTAGGCGAAAACCGCAGCTAGGTCAAAAAACCACAGCTAAGTTTCTTATGTTCAAAGGAGATGGAGCATTTATGTTTAAAATATTAAAATATCGATTTTATTTAACTAACCATATATAATAAGACCAGGGGATTTTATAGAAATTTAGACTTTATAATTTTGTTACCAGTACATTTATTGGATGAAACAACATAAAAAATTATTTTTTATAACATTTTAAACAGTTATATGATATCAGTTATATCTGATTAGAAATATGTATATTATTTCTCACAATATACTAGGAATAGAATAGACACCTTGAATAATTTATGCTGAAATTATAGCATCTCAATACTGTATCGAGCTATTAATATAGCCTGCTCAAGTATTCAGCATTTCTAAAACATAAAATATCTTGAATAAAATATATTTCCGTCAGTCTTTGACAAACAGTGCTACTATTGTTGGCCAAATAGCAGCATATTAATTTTCTTTTTGATTGTGACATCAATCAGAGCAAATTTATACCGCACCACGTCACCTATGCTCTCTGTGCAGCTGCTATTCTATCTCTTCCACTTCCTTTAGTTGATTATTGACCTTCCGTATTGGTAATGTGGCATCAAAAATAAATGGTGTCTTTCATGAATCATTACAGACAGCTGTTTCCTATTATTGCTTCTTAAAGAATCCCTTCAGAGATCAGAGACTCATTTGAGGTAATATTTTTCCAATAAAAAGTTTGTTTACTGAATAAGTTGCAATAGGAATATGTGCAAAAATACCTCAAGCAATGTAGGTAATGAATGTTTATATTTATTTCAGTTGCTATTTTAAAGAATATTTAACTTGAAATGCTATACGCAAAATATTTGCAGAACTCTGACTAAAAGGATTTATAAAACCTACAGGAACACTTCTTGTTTTATAATGATTTCGTTTTATTAATAGTTAACACATAATAACACAAAATATAAAAATTATTAAATATGATTTCAATATAAATATTTACTTTAAGACAGACATTCCCTAGGGAATAGTTTGGCTGTCTTCAAATGCTGACTTAAGAATAATAGTTTATATAAAGATTATTAGCACATCTGCTGTTATTCCACACTCAATCAAAGAAACAATTTTAGTTCAAAAAAAATGTCTGTGTTGTTATGCTTAATAAACAAAATACCAAAACATTTCAAACGAATTTCAATAAAAATTTGTCTACTTCTGTGTCATTGTAGATATATTTCAACAAAAACGCATTTCTGTTTGTTGCTGAAATTTTAATGATCTTAGAAGACTTGCAAATGACTTGCTTTTTTATAAATATACGAGATAACCTTTCGAAATTTAATAGATTATGGAAACGTTGGACAGGCTAACATTTTTCTAGAAATTTTTCGTATTATT
>JAPMOR010105483.1:1514788-1543244 GCA_026543865.1 Argiope aurantia | reverse complement strand
TTGATGTTTTAACCGTATTTCCAGTACATTCTTAAATGTGTGTTTCTTTTTATGTTATTCATTTCCCTTTCATACTTTCTCTCGATTTTATAGTGTATATTTTTAAAATGTAGATTTCAATAAAAGAAAGATTATTTATTAGATTTAAGTACACTGATGAAAGGGTAAGTTTTAAAGAATTATTTATTATTCTCCACTTTTGAGTCTTTAAAATATCCTAATTAATTATTATAATTGAACGTGATGTTTTTCATATGTGTCTTGGTAGTTTTAAACTGAATCGTTTACATCTTTATCTTCTGGTGTGTTTATAAAAATCTTGTGACTCCGGGCATTCAGTTTTTACATCTTGTATTTTCTTCAATTTTAAATATATTTAATCTTTAGACACTTAATGTATTAAAGTGACTGCATACAATTTTTACAATGTTTGTGAGCTTTTTAATGTTACTCTGACTATCTGACTCTTTCTGACATCTGACTCTTTGTTCAAATTTCGAAAACAATTATAATTTTTTATAGTTTAATTAATTATAAAATTTTATAACAGTTTTTTATAATTTATTCATTTAAATAACTATAATTTTTATAACATAGTGATTAGATTTTTTTATATTCTTGCCACGTTTCTAATGTTTCTATGATGACTGTACATAGCTTTTAATTATCTAAGAAGTTTCTTAACACCTTTAAGATTTATTGATTACTAGCCGCCTTTGGCGACCAGCCGGTTCGCCAGTATTACCGCTCGCTACAATTTTCAATTAAATATTTTAATTAACTGGTCTCTTAATAGATTCTCAAACAAAACATTTTTGATCTTCAAATTTTGATAGTCATACCAAACGTATACTGTTGTTTAGATCGTTTCGTTCAATTTACTATATATATACTGCAAATTTGTTGTCATTTCCGGTAAAACTTCAACTTTAATTTAAAGTGGAAATGATGAAATTGCAATTAATATAAAGAATTTTTTTAATAAAACCAAGCGTTTTAATTTATTTATCATCATTATTGATATTTATTATTATTATTATTGAATATGAGTATTGCAAACAGAATCGCTCGGTATTTAAGTCTTATGTGAACTACAAAATATTTTTCATAATTTATGTAATATCTCAAAGAATAATTCAACAAAAACTTCTCAGATTCAGCATAAAATTCAGTTTTTAGTTTTGCTTTCAAAAGGATTGAAATGAAATCAATAATAATATTTTGCTCCGGCCTATAAATATATTTCAAAAATTATGAAGTCTAAATTTAATGCAGTAAGGTACCATATTCTGAGAAATATTCTGGATATACCAAATTTTAAATAAATGAATGAATGTTTCTGTTTTCCACGATCAACTAAGACTTATTTATGAAGTTTTGAATGTTAAAAATTTAGAAAAAAATCAACATTTTCATAATCTTAGGCCAATTAATCTTGAAAAACCTGTGAGCTGATTCGCGTATTTTCTTTGAAACGATCGATGGAAAATCTAAATTATCCTTTTTTTATTCAAACGTGATATTCAAATTTTCATAAATCAGTCAGTTTAAGTGATTGATTTAGTTGATTGGAAACTAACTCTTTTTATTTAAAATATTAGTGTTTCAAGAACATTTTGTTAATCGTGATTTCCACAGCAGAAGCTTTATGTAAAATCAAAAATTCGTTATTTATTAGAGCATTTATTCAATCAAGTTACATAAAATATAATCATTTTCTTTTTAGACTATTTTAGCAGATCTTTGTGTTACTAAATTTTTACAAATTAGCTGTGTGGCCCTGATTTAAATGGATATCCTGTTCATATTAAACAAAACTTGCCTTAAAATAAAACTGATTTATTGGATTAATAATATAGAGAGTGTAAAAGATCATAAAATAATTTTTATTGAATTTATTTTTTAGAAAAAATAATATTTCATATTTGTTTCATTTCCTACAGACACGTGCCAAAAATTATATTTTTGCAAATTTCATTTCCAAAAAGATTTAAATTATTTTTAATTGGAGCATAAATCAATGTGATGGCAATACTTTGAAAATAGCTAATTTTTTTCCCATGAATGCGAAACGTGCTCGTGCAGCTTAAATTTTATTTTTATTTTGTACGAAAAAAATTGTTGAAAAATATAGTTAAAATATATATTTAAAAATTCATTAAAAATATAAGTGTAATTTTAAGGTTAAAACATTGGTATTATTTAAAAGATAAATTTTTTATCTTTAACTTCATGTAAAAATATTTTTTGTGCGGTAATATTTTCGAAAGTTATAGCAGAATCACACCAAAATTTCGCTTAATTTTTAAATAAATAAAATTCTAATTAAAATTTCGAAAAAATAACCCCCAGGAGCACATTTCCAGCCTCCAAGGTATACACGTGCCAAATTTGGTAGCTGTAGGCTGAATTGTCTGGCCTGTTGAGCGCCGACACACACACACACACACACATTGCGCTTTATTATAAGTATAGATGACTTTTGTTCTTTGTGTGTTTGATGCTTCTCTATTTATATACTATGTAAATGGAGGTTTTTCTCTAATGTTCTTTTAAATAAATAAATTAATACTAAATTGTGTATACAGTTTTTCACAAATTTACTATCAATACCGCCTCTTGAAATGAATCATAACTAATAATAACAATATTAATTATAATAATAACATATTCTTATTTTGAATCAGAACTAAATAAATTTAAGCAATAAATGATGTTTACGTCCTGAGAATATTAAAATATTTTGCTTCCATTATGAACATTTTAAAATGAAAAAATATCCGCACTCTAGCAAGTGAGTGAAAAATTGATTTAAAAAAATTCTAAATTCTATCTTTAAAAATATGAAATTTACAAACCTAAAAAAAGGAAATTTAAAAAATCCTATTAAATTATTATCTAATTCTATGTAATACTTGAATAATGTTTTGCTTATTTGTTATATTATTCCAATCGCACATTATTTTTCTTACATAATACACCTAAAATAAATATTTCAGGGTATTATAAATTATTAAAAAGCTCGTTATTAAATGCTGTGGTACGAAAATTATCGAATAAGATTTTTCATTTCCTAATTGCAAATTTTCCTGTGTAGTATTGATACTTTTTACAGACTAGTTTCCAAAAACTTTAAAAATGCTTAAATTTACAAAAAAAAAAAAAAAAAATATCACTTTCAATCAAAATATTCCAAACTCAATAAGGTCCGCTCTGAAGTAAATTTTAAAATCCCCAAAAACAATACGGCCTGTGATTTGTCAGGATGTTTCAATATTTTTTATCCATAGGCAACTTGGAAAATAATATTGATTCGAAAATTTTCTTTGGAATTCACGGATATTTTAGTGGAATTCCTTAATTTTAGCATTAATAAATGCTTAGTTATTCAATTTTCAATACATATTAAATTGTGGAATTTGGATCACGGAAAATATTTTTCGTTTATAAAGTCATATGGAAGAAATTTTTCAGGGAAACAAAAATTCTTAATGTTTTTAAATGCCGTTGAATGTTGCCTGCAAGTTATGAAAAGTTGTAATTAAAACTGCAAGATCTAAAATTATTTTTAAAAAATAAATAAGTAGCAAAGAAATAAAATAAAATAAAAATTCTGAAAAGTACAAAAAACAGTTCTATTTGATGATTTTAAACGAATCATTAAGAGCGTCGATTTTGTCTTTTCCTAAAGCTTAACATTTCTGCACTGAACAATTTTCAGTAGAGAAATCAATAAACAAATAAATGGAAAACAGTTACTAAAACAATCTTGGAAAAAAAAATAGCATTAAACCTTTTCATCAGTTTCATAATATTTTACCAATGAAGTACTAGACTTGCTCTTTTTATGACTTTCATTTGATTATCTCCCCATTTTACAGCTTTAGCTATTTTTGTCGTTAGTCTTTCTATATACATCGGTGCTCTTTGAAAAACATAATAGTGATTCTTGGAATGCAAGGATTCGGTCCGCATAAAACCGCTTTACAAGAAAATCGATATTCCTTTTCTGAGAACTTGCGAATACACTTTCCCTTGCAAATATACGGCTTCTGTTCTATTACACAACATCTAAAAAAGTAGATGGTTTCAGTAAATCTACAAAATATGGCTCAAAATTTATTTATGATATTCGGATTTGATATGAGAGAAAGCTATGGAAAACTAAATCCATCGAATCCCCTGTTTTAGCATTTTAAGTCTCTGTTTAAAAGGTTCTTTATGCAAGTGTCTATAAAATTTATATTTTCTAAAACAGAATTCACGATACATACTTTTAAAATGATTTATTTTGCATTAAACATTGCTACATATATTTTTATTCGAAATAAGTTTAAAAATTTCAAATAAATAACCTCAAGTATAGATGTAAAAATATTTTAATCCTTAAACAAATAAAAACTCACATTATTATTGTTTTGAAGTGTACGTAAGCAAATAAATTGAAATAAATGAAATTTATTCTTCATGTTTATTTTTTTTTTACCGTTAATATCAGCTTACTTATATTGTGTCATTTTCAAACAACTTTTGTCTACGGATACCGAATTTTTAAACCGTTGTGAGATACGAAAATGGTCACTTCTCTAACAAATTTTTTATGACCATTCAAAAGACCGTTTTGGCCTATTGGTAAGGCATCAGAATAGGAGGATTACAGGTTCAAAACCCAATTTCACTAAAAGTATGTTGTGCCTTTTGATATGGCGTATGTTACATTGATGTGACAAATACCCTCCCGTCAGTGTGGTGTGCAAATTTTGGAAAGGGATTTCCAAATCAAATGTCACTCTCGTCAACTGGTCAGGATTTGGAATCATCAGGACTGTCCCAAAATAGCTCTGCATTGCTTCCAAATGGGACGTTAATGTAACTGAACTAAACTTGTGAATGCTACGTGTATGGTTATTTGGATTCCCTTTAGCCATTTGAAGAATAATAAATCTTGCAACTCTTAGTATTTACAGAAAACCCTGTATATAATGTTGGTATTTCTATAGTAGATAATAACATTGACCGTAAGCTAATTTTTTAAAAATAAATAACAAAATGTTTAATATAATTTTTTAAAATTATATTAAACATTTATTTATGCAACTTTTTTACATTTATTTTACTACTTTTTTACATTTATTTATGCAAAACTGCATACACCATATGAAAAAAGAAACAAGCTATAAAAAGTATTTTTGCAGTTTTTGCTTATAAGCCTTCGATAGTAGCTAATAATTCAGACTTGTTAATCATCATTAATTAGACTCTCTCGGATAGAGTTTGATAATGTTTAAAGAAACAGGCGCCGTCTATTTGGAAAAAGAATTCCTTTATTTTTTTATTTATTTATTTACAACGATATTAAAATAGTGCTTTGTAACTGATAATACTCTAGTTACAAAATTCCAAAATTCTAATACTTCAGAAATCGAATATGAAAATTCATATGCAAAAATTTAAACTTCATTGCAACGTTAAGGACATCTACATTTAGGATACAGTTATTTATTAAATGAAAATCAAATGAACTAACAGGACAAGAAGATAAATAATAAAGTAAAACTAACCTTTCGAGTTGTTGCGAATCTATAGGAATAATTTATCCCAATTAGAATATAACGAGGAAGTTAAAATTTTTATAGATAATTTAATACTATAATATAAGCCGGGCTCGGCCCGAAAAATAAGACAGTAGCAATATCAACAACAGCCTATGAAAGATTGAAGTAAGTGTTCAAAAGATTTGTTATCTAAAGTGATACGCGCTTTTTCGTCATTACTCATGCAGCTGTACTATTTTAAATTTGCATTTCATTAAATCTGTAATATTACTTTTTTCCGATGCATCCTTTTCTTCTACATATACCTCTGATCAAGAAACACTTTGCGTTTCATTTGGCGTGTTTTATTATAAAAAATATTTACTCTTTTGTACCTATCCTAGTCTTAAAGTTTGCCAAGGTCCTTTCGATATGACCTTTGAACATTTTCATAGAACAAAAAAAGATAAAATCAATACTGATACCTTTACATCTTTGTAAGTGAACAAGCATACATATTTGTAAGTGAACAAGCATACATCTTTGTAAGTGAACATAATTGAATTGAATAAAGAAACATATCAATGCAACGACCGATGCTATTCTTCTACTGTTAAATGCAGATCTCGATATGCAACGAATTTAAGTTTTTTGAAGTTGAAACATTAAATCATTTATGTCCAGTTTCCAATTCCGATGAACTTGTACCCCAATGGGTACCACTTTCATTTATTTTTAAATCGGAACCTACGCTGATATCATAAAGTGTAAATCTATATTGGCTTAGGTAGTTCAAGATTCAAAAAGATAATAAATCGTGTCTTTTTAATAATTTGACTTTTATGGCGTTTAATAATATTTCTTAAAATGATCGGTATAATGAAAGTGCAAGATGAGAAATATAAGACAAAGAAAAACATAAACATAACTTGCTAATTATATAGAAAGATATTAATTAGACAAGACAAATCAAAGAGAAATATAACTGTCTGATTAAAAAGGCCCTATGAAAAGTTTCTTCAAAGCTTCAAAACGTCTATTGATTTTTTTTCTGAACGATAGAAGGCTTTACGAATTATAATTTACAGTTTATAGAGTTTAGGTAGAACTACGGTTAAATATGAAAAGAAAGGAAAAATTGTTTATAATGTAAATGAGCTAAAAGTGAATATGATTTTTATATGAAAGGTTTTATTCATTTATCACAACTGATTTCACATCATTAATCACGTAATAAATATAAGAACTATATTTTTCTTTTTGAAATTCCTATTCATAATAATAAATTTAAGCATCAAATCTAATTAAAAGTCAGTACGTTACTGTTTAGAAAGAATAATGGAGACTACAATAAAGTTAACTTGACGCATTCTAAAACACACAATATTAGTTAAAATCATCAATTTCATGATGATTAATTATTATATAAAATTTAAAAAATATATATCGTGAAGAGTTTTTAAGTTCCAGATATTGTGCAATATTCCGGAAAGATCTAAACTCGTTACGAAAAGAGAAAAAATGCCATTTCAGCACTGAAAATGTACCACTTGCGGTTTAAGAAATAAAAAAAACACAAAGGAAATAAAGATGTCACATATAAACTTTTATATATTTTTGAAGTATAAAGAAATTTATAAGACAATTCCGATTTTTTGTAATATTTTCATTTTTCGAATCGTTAAAACCAGACTGTTATTGTATTGAATGAGGCAAGAAAGAGAATTTTACGATTTCTTTTTATTGTAAGAACAGTCCATAAACAGTGGAACGAGACTGGAATAATAGATCCAAAATCCCAAACAATAGCACTTTTTACAAAAAAAAAAAAAAAACAAAAAAAAATGTTGTAGACATAATTTTTTTCCTTTTTGGTTTGAGAAGGGGAGAAAATTAACTCTATTATAAATATGATTTTCAAATAGTTTATGAGAATGATATGTATAGCATAATAAGCGAAAAAGTAATTTTTTTTTGTGTGTGAAAATACCTCCTTGGTATTTTAAGCCTCACGGGTGTATAAATAAGATCAGCCTCACGGCCTTGATAAGATCAACCTCACGGGTGTATAAATATTTTATATAGAAAAGATTTTCTTACTTAGAAATAAGGAATTGCCAATTTTTCAGGATAGCCTTTTATTATATATAAGTGGCATCCCACAAAATGTCCCTTCAATGTGCATTTTCCTTTTACATAAAGAATCTATATATTTGGAATTTTTCCACTATATATAATACTGTTATTTGGTCCCTAACGTATCCAAACAATACCATTGATATACATTCTCTACAGAGAGTAGGGTTATATAATTTGGGATTTTAGTTAATTTAAGTTAGAATTTTAAATTGCGATTAATTAGAAGTAAATCATAACAAATATTAAATTAATTCATTTTATTATAAGTCATACTGACAGATAATATGGTAGGAATACAAATGATAATATTGCTGAAAAATTGTATTAATATGGAGCGTAATATAAAACTTATGATATGATAAGATAACTCAAGATAAGAGAAATTCACATTTCGTTATCATAAAAAAAAAATATCAAAATAGAATATAGTGAAATAACCTACGACTTTCGAGGCAAAAATTTGTATCCAGTATTACATTTGCAATATCTATCTGTAAACTTTGGAATAAAGCCAAAACAATTACTCGAGCAATTCTCATTCAAATGTCTGTTTCGACATTAATTGACAAAGTTAAAATTATATGATTCTTAAAAGATTTTCTAAATTACGTAGACTCAACCAAAGCACACTTTAGAAGCCTTTAGAAACCAATATTACAGTCTTCTCTTTTTGACTACAAAAATAATACCGAAAATCATAAGTTAACTTTTTATTCTCGGACTAATCTACCCTACAACTGCAAATTTACATTTCTGGAATTAATGCCATGTCTTGCAAACATTCCTGATTTATTTTCAGGACTACACAATATTAACTAAATTATGAACAATCACTTAACCTCTGATTCTCTGAAAACTTTATTCATCAACAATTATATTTGAGAAGAATATTAATTTTCTAATACTTGATAGTAGGTAATAATATTCCCTTTGTTGAAACCAGGTGCAGATATAGAACCCATCAAATTACTGCTCAACTTCTTTGACTTATTACCATTGCAAACTACTTGGAAGAATGATAAATCTCAGATTGATTTATTACATGGACGCCCATAATTTTTTCGCTTTTCCCTGAATGGGATTCGGAAAGGTCGAAGCACCATCGAAAATATTATTGCTCTTGAAACAAACATCAGCCTCGTATTTTTACGGAGGATTAAGTTAGTTGCAAAGATATTCGACACGAAAACACGTACGACTCTATTTGGAGGTATGGGGCTTTAAAAGGCTTGAATATTCTTAAACTAAAATAAAACTTACCTATTTTTATAAGAAAATTTTACGACTTAGGAAAAACCAAATCGAAGTGGAATCTGAACTTTCTGACTTTTTTATTCAAGAGGAAGGTTTCCTCCAGGGTAGTGTTATTGCCATAATTTTGGCACTGTTAGATCGGGCATTTAAATTTTAATAAGTATTTAGTCTGACCGTTTAATGAAATTTTAATCCTCTTTCAAAAGATTTTGTCTGCATCAATTCAAATTAATCTTTATTCCAAAGCTCATAAGCCACTCACCTGAGAAAAAAATCAGCACACAAATAAACACAGACACATAGAGAAACATAAATTAGTTTTTATTAACGAAAGATAATTTGTTTAAATATGAGACATTTATTGCAGGTTCATGCATATCAAGGTTGGGTCCAACCGTTATTTAAAAATTTTAATTTTACATACACTTTCAATAAATTTGCATACACACATTGGATATATCTTAACAATGCACTTTAAACTAAATCGGTCTTTCGACAAAAATGTGACACTTATTTCTCTATACAAAACTAGTCATCTAAATATTATATCTCACACTAATGAAGTATCACTATATCATCTAATTTCCGTATTCCTCGTAATATAAATTAAACACTATTTACAAATAACATAGATCCTATTGGAATGGATTCTAATATCTTATTATCTCTCTACGACCGCAATCTCAGAAAAGAAGCAGCATTTAACACTTTTGCTTTCAGTCGATGCGTTTTCATTGGTTTCTCACTTTCTTTGGCTTTTTGGACTCACGTCACATGCAAGTCTTTTCGAAGAAGCTACTCCGATATCCTTCCTGCTGTAGTTGAGAGTAAGGGGATGGGGGAAGGTGTTAATTCGTACTTCTCTCATCGCATCGCTTGCTTGCTGCAGCTTCTCAGTCCCTGACAAGACTTCCCAGCTCTAGAAACAATTTTAGAGCGCAGGGGGACGGAGGGATTTTTTTTTTCCTGTTTGGATGATACATCTTCGCATGCCTTGTCTGTCCAATTCCAAAAATGGCATTCTCATTCCACTGTGAGTTTAAACAATCGCCATTGGTAATGACTTCAACCATCCAGGTGAGTGGTTCGAATTTCCAAATAATTCTGGTAGACATCAGTCCGGTCTTTTCATGCATGGATCACCATATTTGGTTTTTTTTCTGTTTTCTCACATACCCACATTTTATTTTACAGTTATATTTGAATGAATCTCAGTAAAATTAACAAGATTTCAAATTGCAATTCTGAATGAGTTCGATATTACTATTCAAGAGAACAGGGGCAGAGAAAAAATTTATTTTTTTATTTAGGATTACTATTGCCGATTTACAGTATTACCATATCACAAGCTTGCTTCTTTTGATTAAAAAAATTAATAACATTTTAAAAATTTGCCAAACTTCTGTGAAAAATTATTTATATATTGATGATCTAGAAGGATGAATATGAATTTTGTACAATAGATATAATTTATGGATACTAATAGCAAAATCTTTTTACAAAAATCAAACCTATTTTGATACATAGCTGTTCGTCTCTGTTCAATATATATAGAATAACCTCTATTAAAAACCACTCGCAATATTTTTTAAACATAAATTTACTACGTCGATATACAACTCAATAACCGGAAATTAATTCCCATTCTGGAAGTTTCTTTGAGTTTGGTATTAAAATCCTTTAGAAAACTTTAAAAGTTTGAAGCAGCATACATTGTTACTCAATAAATTTTCTTTGATCACAGGCGACATTATCAAAGCTTCATTTCATTCTAAACAGAGAACTGAAAATCAATTGCTTATGTATAATTTTGTTAACACTTCCCAGCAAAAATTTTTCTCGAAACATTCCTTCTCCTATTCAGTTTTCACAGAAGATATTTGCTCTCTTTCATACCTTAGAAGAAATTTCTTTAGACTACAAAAAAGTATATCATTTACGCGGATTCCCTGTTTTACAATCACTAAAATCATTTTATCCTCATTTTCATAATAATCCTTTCGTTTTAAAGATTTCATATCTTTTTCAGACACTCATTTCGTGGTTTCATTATTATATTCTGATTGATACAATCTCATTTAGAAATTGTAGATACCGAGAAAGTGAATAAGATTGTCCCAACCGATATTAATCACCTTATGAGCAATTTAAGAAAGTATATTAAAATACTTCTTTATTCCAAAAGGCAAATACCTCGAGATAGAAAGCAGATACCTACTCTTTTATCTCATTTGTGCATTCTACATGCCTGAGTTGCTCATCTAAATTTGTTGGAGTCAGAACAACTACCAGTGTGCCTGTGATGCAACTCTTATATTACTATCTGCCATATTTTGTGAGAATGTAACGATTTCAACGTCCAATGTTTGCAATTTTTTCAAATGTTTTCTAATTCATTTTCAATCTTATTGGTTAAAATGCCTCATATTATTATTAGCAATTTTGTATTTTTGATGTCCATTAAATTTTATCCTCTCATTTAAATGATGCCTATATTTAGAATAGCGTTTTTTATTTGCAATTCTATCAATTTTCTTTAAAACTTTTGTTTGGCGCATTATATTCAACTTCATAACTCTTATGCCATAAAAAGCCAAGAAAATGAGAAAATTATAATTTAAAATTCAATGCAATTTGTTCAATAAACAATTAATTGGTAGCCAAGAATAGATATGTAAAATGCAATATAATATGCATTATTACCGTTCTAAAATCATTTAATATGCTAATTACAACACTAAATTAGTTAAAGTTTATAAATTAAGTTAAAACAAAATTTTATTTGCAATGTTCCTTCGTCGTTAAAAGTGTAATAAACACTTTGAAAGGGGCCATATTTCTTTTCATCTTCTCAGTATTTTCTAAGTTTTCATCCAAACTCCTTCTCTCAAAGTTAATAAACTGAACATCAGTACACATAATATTACTTTTCGAGGTGTCCGTTTGTATCCACTTTCATTCTTCAGTGCTATGTAATTGAACAAATACCACAATTTACGACGTTCATTAAATTTCTCATAATGATGATTCAATTATCTAACAAATTATGAGACCGAAGTTATTTGAAATAGTAAGTTTTAAGAATCCGTCTACTGCTTCAGACGAACATCAATCAAGAGATATTCATTAATTTTTGCAAATGCATTTCTGTAAGGTGCATTTACAGTTCATTAGGATTATCAATTTTGAAAATATTCGTTGAAGCAAATGGTAGAAATGATCAATTCCTTTAAAAAGTTGTAGCTCTTCATAATGTGTATCAAAAAAGAATTTTACTAATTAATGATGACGTGCTGTATCATACCCTTTAGCAATGCAGCTTAGTGATCTGAAATATTTTAATGATCTAGCAAATAGTAAGTAATTCCAATAAGTGACTTTGAATGGCGGGATGTTTCGAACTAAGCATACATATATGTGTGTGAATTAATATCTATAAATTCGCACTGCATCTTTATCTACCTATAAAATCTGATTAAGTTTAAGTTAGTTGAATTAGTTTGATGTATTTCGAAAGTTTCAAATTTGACACTCCACTAAAGAGAAATTATTGTATATTGAAAAGAAAATTTTTTTAATTAGCTATATGTTTTGTAGAAACACCATGATTATTAAAAAAGTATATTGTATTTTAATTATAATAAGAATACCTGATTAACTGCACTTAAAGCAGAGCCGTTAGAGGGCGCGTTGGCTTAGAAGTCAAGTTCCGGCTACTAAAAGACCGGGTGTGCATGTAGGCTTAACGAACGCTGCATTCGATTGCGGATTAAACGCCCTACCACTGGTAGAGTACGGAAGCTTGGAGCGAAGACGCCGATTTAGATGTCGTCCTCGTCATCTGACCCTGATTCAAAGTTACGAGGCCCGTCTCAAAAATACCTTTATACCTTTTCAAAATGGGACATAAATATAACTAAACTAAACCGAAACTTTTCACATCACTCCATCTTCAAGTCGCGATCGTAGATGCTATCAAAATCTTTTAACTACTGATTCTATATATTACTACTAAACCACCAAGTAAATCTACAAACGGAATTCATTGTTTCCCTTTTTTCTTTATGGCGATGAAAAAAATTGCTCATCCCTTCAACATCTTTTCTAGAAATAAAATTTCAAGATTTTTTTCCGAAAAGGACTAACAGCTATTGTTGTTTGGAACAGAGCACAATTTCAATGCTCAATTTTCTTTCTGTTTTCCAAAATGAATACTACGAAGTTACAAAGAAACAGAAGAAGCTATTCAAAAGCAAAATGAATGTTAAAAAAATAGAATATTTTCTACATGACTTTGCTAACTAACTTAGGGTAGTAAAAGTTAAGATATCCAATAGAATTAAGTAAGAAATTATGATGAGCGTTTTAATATGGATTCATTTCAAACTGAAAATAAATTCCTCTCGGCAAGCTGGAAGACAAAAGTAAATTCCTTATCATCTAAGTTAATATTTTCAACTTCCTCTCAATTTTTACAAAAAAGCAATTAAATATGGTATATTGAAGCGTCCATAGATAATGACTTTGATAAGAAGTATAGTTCAGCATTTATTGTAAAATAAATATTTAACATGATCTGTAATTGTCACATTTAAATAAATAATTAATTATAATCAAATACATTCAACAGAACTAAAGTATGAGTAGTTTCCGGAATTTTCTTTAGTTGTCAGTTTCTGCAAAAGGTTGCCAATAAATATTATTGCTCCTTTATTTTGATTTTATTAGTTTTCTTATGCCTGCTAAACTTTAGTCCACTCGCAATTGCTCAGTTTCAAAGTAAAGAAAGAAATTATTCATAAAAGATTCATTCTTTTTATTTCTCAAAATTGGTACTATATAACATGTTAAGAATTGTCGAAATTAAGGATTGAAAACCACTTTTCAATCTTCAATAAATAAGCAATTGCCAGCTATTGAAAATCTGTAAATACGAAAGTTGTTCATTTTATAGAGACGCTAATTTTCCTCAGTTGATTTATTTTTTTTATCAACAAACTTGATTTTTATCTTAATTTAAACCATATTAACATAATTCTAAAATGTTCTCTTATTTCAAATCCAATTCCACCTTTTTCATTTCATTAATTCCACACGAGCTCTGTGAAACTGCTGAAATCGGCACGCTCTAAATCTCCAGGTGAAGGGTTAAAAATGTGTCAAGATACTCAAATTCTTTCAAAAATACCTATAATTTCCTTTCCTAAATCGACACGTGTAAAGAAATCCCTATTAGAATCTCACAGTATAAATTTACGCTGGAAAAATATTCCATTCTCTTTTGCTCTTGTGCCGTGTTGTAGATTGATGCATCTCGTCGCTTCTTGCTTATACATAAATTATGCCTCCCGGGATGGAATAAAGCAAATTTTTTAAAATTACAAAGTGACCTCGACCAAAGTGACCAAAGTCTCTCTTCGACCACGAACTACTTAAAAAAAATGTGTTTACATTATATATATATATATATATATATATATATATCTGCAAAATTTTCCAGAAGTCGTGTCATGAGAATCTTCCTTCACATCCAAGTCATCTTCCTCAAAGAATCTACCCCAAATAGGGAAATACTGGCAAATTTCAAAAGCAAGATTGTTATAGTTTTGGATCATGATGAAAGTAAAACAACAATGACATATTCTTCACTTTTTTTCAAATGACAACAAATGCTGGCCATTACCATCTGCAATTAATTACTCACTGCACATTAGAAGTCACTTAGAAATATACAATCAATTTAACAAACAACAAATTACAATTATAAACCAGTATCAAAATGTCAGACGCAATTAAAAGGAAGCAAGTAAAAATGGTTAGCCGATGAAAATATTAAACGCATTAAATATTAAAAATAAGAAATGGTTTTGAAAACGTGCGCTAATTAGTATAATCAAAAATCAAAATACCGAAGTTCAAAAAAATCTGAAAAGCGCCAGACGTTGAAAACAATATTACAGTAAGGAAATGAAGAGGCAATGAATATCACTAGAAGATTTTTAAGCATTTATTAAAAATTAAAATATATTACAAATGTAACAGAAGTACTAGTTTATTTAAAATACTTTATTTGCAACTCAAGCTAATTCGAATTAATTTTCACCTCCAGAATTTTTTAATAAAATGAAATCTCTCAATTATTTCAGTATACTAATTACAGCAGTTTTAAGACTTTTCCCTTTCTACTAATGAGTAATTACGTAAATATTTATTTTATGATAAAATTGCGCGTGCATATTGTATATGAATTAGTAAAACCATAACGGCTTGACAGGTACAACATAAATTATGCTAATAAATTAATTTTATAAGCTCTCATGAAAGTCTAAATCTTTGTCCCAAGAAGCGTATAATTAAAAGTGTTCATTCTTGGAATGAACACTTTTAAAGAATGCCTGTCCTTTGCAGTTCTTATTGTTTCGACGCCTGATAAATTAAATTTCTCCATTAAAAGCATCTGTTTACAAATGAAATTGAAGACTTCAATTTATTTAAGAGACTAGCGTCGTGTTACTTCGTCCTAAAGTGAACTTGTAGCAAGATACGCAACAATCTATTGGTAGCGGTTTAGGACCAATCCTGCAGGAAGATCTGAAAAAGACTTTAATACCGATTAGTTCTTCCTTTGCTCAATTAAATGCTCGCTAATTAGATTCTGCTCCTACCCAAGCTGCTCTACTTAAGTTAATTTTGAAATAATTTGATGCTTCGTAGGCTTTGTAAAGACGCCTGAAACATTTCCTTTGCTTAATTAGTCGAATTTACTCTCACTAATCTGACAGCAACATTTTCAGTATTGTTACCTTGTTATCAAACAAAATAGAAAGCTTTCACAGGTAATTATTGAATTCACGAAGATTTCCACGATATTTCTAATATTTTTATTTATTTATTTGTTAAGTCATTGGTTCATTTTCCCTTTAACTTCCGCAATAGCTTCTCTAATTTCGAATGCTTTAAAAAAATGTTTGAAGTCAGCATTTTCAGATTTTATTATTTTAAAAGGTTATTGAATCAAGAAATTATGCAATGTTTTTAAGTTTCCAAATGGGATTATACAACGCTGGCAAAGATTAAAAATTGAAAATCAGTCAGTTGTTATTTTCAACGACAGTGAAATTTTATAAAAGAAATTAATGATCTTGATTGTTTATCGTGATTTGAAGATAATCTCAGAACAAAGATTAGGAACTACGAACATCATTTAATTACAAAAGTAGTAGACGTTTATTTCTGATGGAGAAATGTTGAAATACTTACGGTGTCGAAAAAAAGAAGTGGCTACCTAATTATATTCTGGCATAGTTCATCGTATAATCACAAAAAAAAGAGTCTTTCGAAAGAAATTAACATATTATTACAGATTTTTGAATTACAAAATTTCATAGGGGGTCGTCTATATATTGAAAAAGAAAAAAATTTCCAATGTCAACATCCATTTTCCTCATGAAATTTCAAAACTACAACAAAAGTTCTCCCGGAAACTAAATTTCATTAATCTCATTCAAATGCAGCAGATTTCTTGAATCAAGTACGTTTGTCTAATTTTTAAAATGAATTCGTCAAAGGCAAAAAAATATTAATTTAAAGTAAATACAAAAGCTTTTATTGTCATATTGTTTGAACAGTCCTTACTTTCAAATCTGAAGGAGAGTTTCTATCCTTATGGCAAGATAGAATTTTTATTAGTCTACCCTCATATAGTGCCACTTACAGAATACTAAAGAAATTATAAATGGGAATTTTAATTCCTAATAAATATTTTATAAGATTGCAGCAACTTTATAGGATCTTTTCAAACATATTGGCTAATTTCTTTCTTTTTATATTTAATACCTATCGAACTCCCTATTTTATAACAAGAATAAGGTTATTTGCGTTTGTGTAAACTTATCGATATTTGTTTATTGTTTGTTATAAAAAATTAATTTGCCTTAATTATAATTATTGCAATATTGTATATAATCATAAATGGGTTCAAAAATTTAGTCATCGAAATATAACTAGATAAAGGATCTAGTATTAACATTTTGGATGCAAAATATATCACATTTATTCTCTACACATGCAAAAATGAAAAATTTCAAATAAAGTCAATGATTCACCAAGTAGAGATTAATATTTCAGCTTCATATCATTTTTGTCAGTATAAAATTAAATATTTTGTACTTGATATTTAAATGAAGGGAAGAAGTGGATCAAATACAATTAAGAAAAAAAAATTCATTCTGCTTTAATGTCGAAATGAAAAGGCTTAAAAGTGAATGAACGAAACGAAATAACTGGAAAATAAAGTTAAATACAGAACAGAGAAGAGAATTTATAAGTGGCTTTTAAAATATATGCAGTTATTTTCAATTGGTTTAAATTATCTGAATAATTGTGATTATTAATTCATTGATTACATCTAAATTACGTTTAGATGTATTATTATAATTTGTAATTCCTTCATTGATTTTATTACTCCCTTTAATATATTGATAACAGTTCTTTTCTTTATGTCAATTAAATCAAATTAATTTTGTTGCGTTTAATTAAAAGTGTTCTAACATAATTTTTTGGCTTTAAGCTGGTTACTTCTTAAAAACATCCCTTGGAATAATTATTCTTTTAATTATATATAATAATTGTACTTATAATTATATATATGATTATTTCTATAATTATACCTGCTTTTAAAATTCTATTCATCTAAGAAGCAGCAAAATAAATGATGAATAATAGCTTGGAAAAGTGCTATAATAACGGAAATTAAAAATATGAGGAATACATGACTGAACATATGGATTGATGTTCTGCGATTTTCTTTTCACATTTGCAACATACATATATCCTACATACGTGTCTTCATATATCGAAGTCTCTTGCAATCAAGAAGCTTTTATGTGAAACACTTGAGGGTGCTGATAAAACTTGGAAAAAAAAATTATCACTAATTAAAATTTATCACTGAATGAAATGTACTACTTTTTATATGCTCATAAAATAAAATGCTGTATCATTTGATGTTTATTTATGAGTAGTAAGTGATAAGGATAAGAACAGTGTATAGTGATAAAGAAAATGCAAGAATAAAGAACAAAAAATATATATTAAGTAATTAATTTTCTCTCTTTCTGAATATGTATTATATTAATTTTAATCCAAAAAATATTTATAAACACTAAAAAATATATTTAAATTAACTGTTTTATCAAAACTATCGAACATCAAAACTTTCCATTTTAATACTTTCAGCGTAGTTGGAATTCAGGCTCAGTCACAATTAACACAAAACTTTCAATGGCCTTGAAGATTTCCTTGAGGCAAACACTCTTTCTTTTCTTAGAAACTTACAACTGTACATATTTTGACATGCATGATGTATCATTCCATTTCAATTATATATCGTAACTTTAAAGAAACTTTTAAAGTGTCACAAATATAAAAAAGGATACTATTACCGACGTCCAGAGAATATCTAAATCTTACATACATAGATATGGAAATGGCCCCTTAACAGGAAATTCCAAATATCTTCCTATGTAATCATAATTTGTACTCCGAATAATTTTTCCATGGGGAATCTTTTCATGATAATAAAAAATGGGATTGCTATAAAAAATGTCATAGTTTGCACAATTTTAATTATATAGACAATCCTCCACGAAACGTTTAAGCACAGCTTCTTTTAGTATGTATTATCCCCTTTAAAATTGTATTTTTAATTTTCGTAGAAGATAATCAACAAAATATTAAAGATGGCTGTCTCCTTTTTCTTCCGTGCATGTGCATATTTTTCACATTTTGAAAAGTTTCCGTCATTAGTTTTTAATTTGATCTTCTTATTAATTTAGTCTTTTCAACGTATTTACAATCAAGAGTGCAACAGAAAACTGAGCGACTTCAATCAAAATTTATTAAACAAATGATAATACAAGAGCTTCAGATTTATTACGAATCCGAGCAGATTTAAATTACATCAATGGCGCATAGAAAGATGGTTGTATAAAAATGAAATAAGAAAGCATCGTCATTGAATGTTGCATAAACAGTGACGGATTTTTCGAACTAAATAAAGACTGAAACAAAGAAATAGAAATAGAATTTATATTTGATAAAATACTTGTGTTAAGCAGAAACAGAATTCATGGTATTTCGGACATTGGTGATTAATCTTAGCGGAAATTTGTTTCCGTCTTCGAATTACACAAAGCTTATAAGTATCACAATTAAATCATTTTGAAATGTGGTGCCTCTCTTTGAAATTGCAATAGATAATTGATTATTTTAAAAAAAATGACAAAACATAAACATGGAGGATCGTTGTAAAAGAGTATTATATGAATGTAGTCTCACGTAATCATTTTCATCAATTATTATAGGCAATTTTAGGACACAATTATATTTTTATTTTATTTGGAAATATATTGGATTAGATTTAAATTTTTATATCCAACAGATTAAAAAAACTCACATTAAATATATAATACAAATGTTTTGATTAAACAATTCTTAGAAAAAAATGAAATAGTTTTTGAAATAATGAATAAATTTTATAAAACAGAAAATAACCTATTTTTTATTCGCTTTCAATTTTCTAATAGATTATAAATTATTTTTTAAGAACGTATCTGAATTAAAGTGTTTCAAAATATATTGTCTGTCTTTGGAACTAAAAAAATGAATATTCAAACCAGTTGAAATGATCTCCCAAAACTTTTTAGCGCATGCCATAGCGAATAATAGTAATAGAATGCAATCATAATTTGAGTACGATCTTTGGTAACCTTTTGGACGATTAATCGGTGGAATGATAGTAATACAGAAATACCTGAAAACCAAATGTCTATCTTAAGTATCTTTCTTCCATCACCTAAGACTATAACTTGACACATAACCGTAATCAGAGTCACAAAATCACATACTAAATTTCATACATTTAGTTCATTGCTTTTTTATATAAGTATTTGTATTCTTGTGAAAGCACAGAACCACAGATGGTCAAACGATGAATTTGATTCATATTTGACACAGACCTACATTATAGATAATAAACTTCTGCACCAAATTTTATTTATTTGACACTTTATGTTTTGCAGCTGCTGGGTTCGCAGCAGGACAGACACACTTCCTTTGAATGGATTTGGTACAAAATGTGGTAGAAATCTACACATTTAGAATAGAGGACATATACCAAATTTCATCTGTCTAACTCGAAGCGTTATTGTGTTCTCAGATAGTCAGACAGAAATGCATTTTTCGGTCTTCAGAAAGTTGAAATGTAGAGATTCCTCAAAAGCTCGAGTTTGAAATTATTGACGATTACATTACTTTCTCTTAGTATACTTCGTATACAAAATAAAAAAAAATAATGCAATGTAAAGATGGAAGATTGCTGTAAAAGAGTATAATATTAATATAGTTGTAAATTTTTTTTCGTGAATTACTTTTGCAATTTCAGGGTATCTTAAGCATTTTCCGTCTTTATTTTGAAATCTGCTGAATTAGGTTTCCATTTTTATACTCAATATAGATAAAATCTCCCACGAACTCTTTAGTAATTATATAATATTGATATATATTGAATTATATAATATTGATATTAGATATTTTATAGAATCGAACTAAAAACTGAAATAGGCTATTTCTTATTCGCCTTGATTTTTTTTCTCTGTTGATTACAGTTTACTTTTTACAAAATTTATTCCTAATGTTTGAATTCAACTTGAATGCTTCTCTGATTAGTTTTGGCGTTAGAGTGCAAGAGCTTTACTAACAGAAACCGCATATTTAAGCTCAGTCATTATTTTCCCCGAAATTTATAATTATAAACTTTATACCAAAATTCAAAAGGTGCAACTTAAATACATGTTGTTGTTGTGAGGTGACCAAGTATTGAAAGATCATGGTAATAAATCTTTATTGCCATTTCACTAGAAAAATGTTAATGCATTGATAGTTGCATAAAAAGCTTATTACTTCGTGAGGAAGTACGATCTTGAATTTATGACCCAATTCTCTTTTCCAGCCAAACTAATATAACAAAGAACGGCTGCTGTGTCAGAATAGGCTAATATTCTTTAGGACGACATTCACACCTAGTAATAGCCATGACCAGAAAATTGTCGGTTTGTTCAAAGGAATCAAGGCTTGACTGAAAGGTATTTTGATTATTCTGGCCATTTCATTATAATATATGATTTTAATATTCTCAAACCTTCTGATGTTAAATTAAGCAGCCAAAATAATCATGTAAGGGGATTTTGTTTAGTTGTACTATTGTTGGCTATTATTTCATATAAAGTACTCATCAAAGAAACTGGACATAACTTTCTCTTACATTAGGAAATCTTAATCATTTATCATTATAAGAATACATTAATTTTGCAAAACGTTCCGTCAAACCCCAAAGAAGTTTATATTCTGTACATTTTTCTACAAAATTTATTTATCTCACAAAATTGCAGCATAAAAGTTTTATTTATATCTTTTCGTAGCATAATGAAAATAAATTGAAATAAGTTCACAACATAAAAAATCAGATATGAGAGAAAAGGAAATATTTTTAAGCAGCACAAATTACTATGCTTAAAAGTAATTACATTATATGTTTAGCCTTCAATAAAAATCACATTATTAAACATGAGTGAAATATAAGAAATATTTCATCAGAGAATTTTTCAAATGAATCTTGACCTACTGATTAATTCTGGCGCTTTTTGTCAAATATCCATCGAAGCAGCACTTAATATGAATTACGCAGTAAGACTGAAATAATGGGAATAAGAATATCAAGTTTTCATTTCTATTACGGGAAAATCTTAATTTATGTTCAAAATTGAGAGCTTCAGAGAACAATGGATATAAAAAACCTGTGACATTATGTAGGAAGCTAAGAATTTTTTAAAAATAAATTTAATATGTTTGACATCATTTTATCTAAAATCCATGGGAAATATTCACTCAAGATAAATTACGTGGTGAACAAGAAAATAAATCGAATTATCAAGTATTTATTTCTTTTAAATAATATGCGATTTATGTTCAAAATTCAGAGTTTCAGAGAGAGCAATGTACACGAATTTCCTATAAAATGTCTTATATGTTGTGTTACTTATTCTTTGAGATAGGGAATTCGAGGTGTATCGTGAGTTACTTTAAATATTTGCATTAAAAGTTGCTTCTATTTCTAATCAATTCGAAAGTTACCAGTAAGATTATTTACATTTTGCAATAAAGAAACACAAATTTACTTTCAAGTCTTCCTGGGTACTTTTAAAGCTGTAATATATTGATTGATTAATTCTTCTATTTACAATGTAAATAAGAAAGACATTTATCAATAATATCTCAAAAATATAATAAACCGCTAAACCCAAACTGATTTCTGAAAGATGTCAGCTCCTTTTATTGTTAATTTAATAACAAACAGTTAAATCTTTGGAAGCGATAACTAATCGTTAAAGGCTGGTTGTGGGCTGAAATGAATCCTTAACTTCAAGACTTCCACATTTGCCATTTTTTGTTAATCCTATTGAGATCAATGATCGATACAAACTCGGAGATAACAGCTCACCAACGGCTCTTCAGATACCTCTGAGCTTCAAACAAAGATTACAATTATCTTGTGTTAGTTAAACTCTTGTTGAGAAACTTTTGTTTCAGTAATTTTTCAACTGAACGATTTTAAGCTTCCTCTGCGAAAGAATTTACTTCTGGTAGATTTTTTTAAAACAGCTAATGTTTGTCGCGGCAAAAGAAATATCACAACTTCGAGGAGTTATCTTTCAATGCACAAATAAGATCCTTTTCTATATGTTTAAAAACTTCACAGACTTATAAAAAATAGTCTACAAATTTTTAAACTTGCTATTACAGTTATTTATTTAAAGCTAAAAGGATAGATATTATAAATATTATAAGCATAAAGAAAAGGAAATAAAATATTATAAGTATAAAGGAAAGGAAGCATTTATTTCATCAAAATGTCATATTAATTAAATTTCTTAAGAACATGTTGTAACTTCAGTTATAAAAACATATGATAGATATATTTATTCAGCGATTTGTAAAGCTTAGAGTTTTTTAAAAACAAATGTTTTTTATTTGTATTAATTAATTTTATGTAATGATATCTATACAGAAGGTTTTCATAATGCTTCCAGTAGGGGTGTTGGATTCGATAACATGTGTTCATTCAATTTCTACATTGAAATCTTTGCTTTCCCATAATTCTGACATAGAGAATAGAAACTATTTGACAGCAAAATTGCAGCTTCGAAAGTGATAAAAAGTTATTTTTATCTATCGTATAAGCAAAACTATACAGTGTAGATGAAATATAGTGACACTTAAAACTCCTAATGTTGGTGTCCGTTGAAATTTTCTGAATATAAGACGTTTTGTCAGAAGCTATCATGGTCCAAAAGTGTATGATGTAATTCCTAAATAATAGCTTCAAAACGGATTTAATTTACAAAAATCATACCATCTATCACGGGACTAGAATCTGCATTGATTATAAGTTTCATGATTATAGACACAGCGATTGAAAAAAAAAACTGAAAAATCCATGTTTGGTTGATACCATCTGTTAGATGCAATTATCTAAATATTTCTACTTGTTCAAGTATTTGATCTGGTAACAAACATGCTGTAAGACAACAGACTTTTAAAGAGGTTTGCAAAATAATAATAAATCTTAGCTAAGGTATAGCAAGGAATTTCGAAGGAAAATTAAACACAATTATTATATAAAATACAAAATGAAGAGCAAATATAAATTATCTCAAGTGACTTTTACCGAAATTAAATTTTCTTTGAAAGTTCAGCATTTGGGTTAGAAATCTAATTAAAATTAATGTACAGTGGTTTCTAAAATAATGTCTCGTTCCATTAGTTCTCAATGTATATTTTAGTTGTTCATATTCTACATATTTTAATTATTCTCGCAGACAGTAATTGCAATTCTTTGATTAGGAAATATTAAATGACTTTTAATAAATATAAAATTAAGGCTGAATCAGACAAGGTAATTAAAATTTTAAAAATCTAGGTTTATGGCATCGGTAAATATTAGTTTAATGCATGAAAACTGAGATTTCAAAATCGAATGGATAAAGATAAAAACACTGAAAATTTTGCAACGGTTTCAAATTCTATGAAATTCGAACTTCATATTTCCTGGAATAAATGACGAAGGCATTTTATTATCACCTGCGAGTTAAACTGCAAATAATTAATCTAGCATTATATTCTCAAATAGTTCTGTTTAACTATATATATTCGCATATATTTTTCCTCCAGAGTATTTTAATACTTGGTGTGCCTTTAGAAATATTAAATTGTACCATAAATAGCGCATCAAAATCTTCAGTTAATGAAGTCGAGTAAGGGATATTAAAAAAAAGATCCCCCAAGTGTTTTTAGAAACAAAATAATCGGCTCAAAAGTATAAAGTTGAAATTTTGAGGAATTCTGTTTGGAATTCCTGTTCATATAATGAGCATTCAAATCAAAATACACCAAATAAAATCATTTCTTTCTCCTTTACGCTTAAATAACATTCGTAAATGCCTGATATTTTTAATACAACACTTTTGAATTTAAAGATCTCTAAGCCTTTCTTATAATTTTTTTATGAAATGTTACCCCCGTCTAAATGTCTTGACACGTAACTCAATATTTTGATATTCTTCAGATTAATTTGAATTCTTTCAAGCTTTAAAACTTTGGGACCGTATTTCCATTTGTATAACATTACAAACAAGCCATTCTACCTAGATATTCTGCTAAAGATAATTGTTCGCGATTTTGGTTGAGCTTCTTCAAATACAACAAATGAGAAGGATTAAGGCGTTTGAATTCCAGAACATGTATGCCCCACTATGGGATTGTTATGATGTGGATCTAAAGGAATTTCGCTAAATGATAATTTGTTGTTAAAGGCAAACTTCCTGAAACTCCAAGACAATTAACTAAAGTAGAGTTACTCGGGAAATCTTTGAAAAATTTAACCAATCGGGATTCCAAGTTCTCAGGCAGTTCTTTAAGCGGCTGATAAATTCATGACGTTGATAAGGTAATTGGATAATAACAAATTAAGTGATTCATTTACTTGCCTCAATGGTTTTAGTCCCTTTCCCTCTATCCTGTCTTCTCTGAATTAACACAAATGTTTTCCCGGAGTTAGAGAAGAATTTTTGAAATGCATTGACCAAAAGAAATAAACCTAATTAAAGACATTGAGGTCCAACAATTAAAAAATGCTTTGGCAGAGAGTTAAATTTACGTATATGTAAACTATGCCTGATAACCTACCAGATTAAGTGTATGAAAAGATAATAAAAATGACTGATTTTAATCATTATTTATCTCACATCATACAGAAATTTAACATTCATAACACGCCAGAATGAAAACATGTAAATAAAATGCTGATTAGTTCGAACAAGTACCAAACTTAAAATAAAGTGCTCTTTATATCAGTTCTAAAATGATAACATGAAAGATAATAAAAGAGAAAGAACTCAATATGCTTATAAAGTATGTTATTTTTATTTTGAATATAAATGTTATATTTCAACGACTTTAATATTACCTATGAAAATTCAAAAGAGGAATTGCTTTTTCTGTATTAAATAAGAAAAAAAAATTTTTAAGGCATATAAATAATTCATCTTCTATAGACTGATCAACGCGCATTTATGAAAAATCACTAATCTTCTTCTTTTTATACAGAACATATCAACTCCATTAACTTCTTTGTTGTCTTTCATGCAAGAAATTCCATAAATTCACTTTCAACACAGGATAATGTTATGTGTAGCTTCTTAAATTAATAAGAGCTTAGCAACTCATCACACTTATTTTAAAGCAACAGAAAAGCATCTAAAATTCTGTCTCATTGAAAGCAAATGCTAACTGCTTGGTCATCAATATTCTGCCCTGGAGTAACAAAAGTGATAACTCAAAATTTCCCGAAATCCTCTAATACTCCAAATCCATTTTATGAAGAATTAATAATAAAGGGAAATCGATTTCTTTAGAGATTCTTTTTCATGTTCAGGTTAAATTTTTTTGTCCATCTTTCCCATCAACAAGTCGTTTCTTGTCGATTTAATTTAATCATATACTCATCAATGGCAACTAATTGTAAAACAAGCTAAAATATGTAAACTTTTCCAATTCATATAATTTACTAATAAAATTTTTCGAAAGAAAAATTTCAGAAAAACATTTAAGAGATTTTAACAGAAAACGTTTGAAAAAATTATTCATAAACCGAGACGATAAACCAAGCAACCGTAACAAACTGAATTAATTGAATTGATGTTACGAATATAGAAATATGCATATTAATATGACAAAAAAGATTTTTTTGCTTATTTTTTCTCTTTTATATATAAGCAACGCTTGTACTGTACTAAGCAATGCTCAATTAATTCTTAGGACAAAGAAATGAATTCCAGAAATTGCTTTTTTCTTAATGTATTTAAATTAAATAAATTTGCAGAGTTAATCCTGAATATTCATTAAAATTCAAACGTTAAATGAAAATGTAGTGAAGAAATATGGATGTCATTAAAGATTGCCACCGCATATTTATGACTATTAAATGGAATTAAACTATTAAATGGAATGACTATTAAATGGAATTAAACTATTTTTTTATATTTTTGAGGAACAATATAAAATATGAAGCAAATTTGTTAATCATTCGGATCAGATATGAATTATATCTATGAAATGAAATGTATACAGAATTTTCGATTTAATGAGGATTATTCATAACTTATTATTCACATGTAAAATTTTTCTTCTGTTTTTAAGTAGTGAATAAAGACTAATGCAAATTTACTTAAAACAAATATGCATGTTAATACAAGTTCATTTGACAATGAATGCTCATTATATATTTAACTTTATTTTATTAATAAATACAAAGCATGGCTATAAAATTGCCAGGTAACACAGCTATTTAAAGTAAAAATTATTAATTAGGAACATTTATTTTAAACTTAAAGAGTATCTACTTTCCTCTCTCTCTCTCTATGTATGTATATATATATATATATATATTCCTTTCTGTTATAAACAATCTCTAACTGTGCAGAGTTTTTATCAAGAAGTAATTGCTTTATAAGCAGGAAGACATAAAATTGTAATTATCAAAATATTTTACTAGGATTTGATAAACATCCTGGCTGCAGCTGCCTGAATAAAATTTAAAAAAAAACTGTTCGGGAATTATGATCTTACGTCTGTCCGTTTATATGCATGTGAACAATACAAATAAGAAAAAGTGCAAAGTTAGATGCATGAAATTTGGTATGTGGCCTTAACAACAAATATGTATCAAATATGTAATATATATATATAAAATTTCGAATAAAATCCTTCAACGGCAGACTATCTGTCTGTCTATCCACAGGCTAGTGAAAGATATCCAGTCTCAAAAATATTGCTAGTCAAATAACATATTTGTAAGTTCTGTATATGGAATAATTAAAAGTGAACCGATTTCGAGAAGTCCATCAATAGATAAATTGACTCTTGTTATACCGACGTCCTGGCATAGGGCTAGCGCGGCTTCAGCGTGATCTGGGCGTCCCGCGTTCGAATCCCGGTTTGGGCATGGTGGTTCTTCCGTTGTTCTGTCTGTGAGATGTGACCTCCTGTCTTCGGCTTAAATCGCAGTCTTCGTAACAGCGGGCTTGCCCGTAGCAAGTACCATAAGAAGCAACAACAACGACTTTTTTTATTTGTATATATATAGGAAAGCGTGATTTTTATAAATGTCTATATGTGAGCACGGAAACTCAAAAACACGAAAAAATGAATTAATTAAAGTTTTTACCGTCTTTATTAAATCTTTTATTAAATTTTAGACTGAACCATCAATTGGGGAAGATGTATATTGTAAAGTATGCGAAAGTTTCAGAGTAAACATTATTGTTCTATTTTACCATTCTTATTATTTAAAATTAATGGGATATTTTCTTCAATATAATAAATATTGAAATATTTATAGAAATTAAATTGTTTCATTAAAGAAAAATTTCTCTTGATCATTTGATTAAAAAATATAAGTGGCATAAATGGAATGGAATACTAAAAGAGGAATTCCAAATCAAAGTACAATAGTTTGCTTTTCACCAACAAATAGAAAGGTCATTAAACTAACTTTGTACAAAAACTAATCAAATTCCGTTATCTTTTCTCTAATAATGTCATAAAATCGGGTCTGGGATGGAATTCCGATATGCCAAAATCCCAAAAGGATTGAAATTGTGAATGTCCAATATCTCGACATGACCGAAATCCCTACAAATCATATAAATACCATGGTAATATAGTAATGGTATTGATATGTAGTAATGGGATTTAACTAAGCCCTATTTGGATTAATTAAATACTGTAGTTAATTAAATATTGGAAAGTATTAATTAATATTTTAATCAATATTTAATAAAAATGTCATTAGGGATGAATTTTGGCTAATTGTAACGATAGCCAAGTAATAAAATGAAGATTTGGGGAATTTG
>JAPMOR010105483.1:1439417-1493190 GCA_026543865.1 Argiope aurantia | reverse complement strand
TATATGTTGAAACAGTTCATTAATTAATAGGAAAGCATATCCAAGCAATTTTTTGAGCTTATGTACAAGTAATGAATTTAAACATATGAAAGCATCACTATGAACTTTTATTGAACTAAATCAGTGTTTTAACTATGATGTTCATTTATAAATAACTATTTTTAAACCACATGCAATATGCCAAATTATTCTTCAATTATTTTTTTCTGATATCATTCAACAGTCACTAAATTTGTGAAGAACTTCCAATATCTGCCATTAATGGAGCTACTTGTACTGTTCAAAATTAAAATTTAAAAATGAAATAGTACCAGATGAAATTAGTTCTTTGAAAACAATCAGATTATTGATTACTAATAAATAAAGTGCTCGACGAGCCTAATTCTTCGCAAAGAATTTATCTCTGATGGTCCGTGCTCAAAGCTGTAAAATTCAACGAAATAAGTTATTTTGTTTTATGGTGATATTTGTAGTGATGAGTATTCGATATTCATATATCAGTGCCCTGTTCATAATAAGATTTAGTGCACTTGAATGAAATGGAACACGTACAAAATCATTAAAAGTCCTCCATTTAATAAATATGGCAATTAGATTCAGGATAATAATATTACCAAAGAACGGGAAGTTGTTCGAGAACTTTTCTTCCTTACAGCATCATTTCCTTCACCAGAATTTTTGTATTTATCTTACAAATTTTGTCCTAGAATTCAGTTTTATTATAAAGGCCAGCTTTCAATCTAAAACAATCTACGTTTTCTGTCTTTCTCTCTCTCTCTCTGTCTCTAATTGAGAAGGCTTTAATAAAATTGTCGAGAAAACGAAAGCCAGTATTAAATTTGCCAATTACATTAACAAAATACATGCACATAAATTTAATATAAAATGACTCCTTTAATCTACATATGTACAACTTAATTTCCATTTGTTTATTTATCTGTTTGAACCTTATAGAATTCCATACAATTCGACAGAATCGAATAAATTTATCACATGAATTTAACCATGGTAACTTAACAGGACTAACTGCGATATGAAAAACATTTTCGAACCCCTAGAGAGGGAGTCGAAATTTATATTGCCTTTTTTCCGCTGAAACTTTCGGATATATCACTTCAGAAAAACTATTTTTGCCCCATCTTAAAATTAAAAAAAAAATTAGTTTTTCAGTGACATAAATTTCATCTATTTCTCTAATTTTTAACCATTTCACAAAATTTTTGTGATTACTATTTCGATTAGAATTGAAGGTTCTAAAACATCATAAAGAGTTAAATATAAGAATTCAAAAATTGTACGAATAAAATTATTTGCATTTTGCTTTTTCTTATATATACATAACAAATAAACGTAGACGGTCTTTATAGTTGTGAATAAATTTAAAACGTTTTATGAATTTCATTAAATATTTTGGGTATTATAAATATTTTCAGCAATATTAAATTCAAAATTATCATTGTAAAACACTGAAGTACAGTAAATTTTATATAAAAATTTAGCAACTATTGGACACAAAGAGTGAAATAGTAATTAAATTCCATTTTACAGAAAAAGTTACAGTCACAGTGTTCTTAATTATGAAACATTCAAGACCACGCAACCTTTTTGCCATTTTTGACTTAAATTAATTCTTTCATTACTTAACTCTTCAGTTTCAGACTCATCTTCGTTTTCATATAATTAAAAGAATAACTATTTGTTTTTAAATACAAAAGAGTTTTTGAAAAATGTATATTCTTATAAGAAGTCGAGCTAAAAATTTGAAATCAACATGGTCGTTCTTTACCCTTTATAGTTGAACATTTACATAACCTATTCTGCTTAGTACATTTTCTAAATTAATGTTATACATTTTTGATGCATAATTAAAATTAAAAACTAGCCAAAGCAACTGAAGTAACGCAATGGTGTTCTGCTTCCGCAATGGAAAATCTGCTTCCAGAATTCACGATACGGTACATTAAATCGTGTCTAAATTTCACGAGGCATTAAACATGCGTTGATACTATTTGGAAAATGACATGCAGGTGCGTCTATACTGCGTATCAAGCGTTTTTTCTTAATGGCCCTCAAGGAGCTTCGAAATGAGACGTCAGCAGAATATATAAAAATCAACACACTCTTCGAAACATCGCTTTGGGGTCGCTTTAGTAAAATGAACCAAATCACGTTGTTGTCCTGAGTAAAAAGAATAAATCTAGAAAGGTACTATATCAATGTCATCGCTAAACGGTAAATGTAATGAGTAGGAACTACAGAAAACATTTTTTGGCTGACTCGAAATTTTCTCGATCAGGCGAAACTCAGAATAAAATGTGATTGTATATTTATGTCCTTTTCAAACTGTTCAACTATTTAGATCATCATTCTCCTCGGATGGAAACTTCTCAGGAAATGTTCTATCTTTTCTACAGGATGACGATCTTTCATTTTTGTACTGCAAATGCTAAGATAAGTATAAGGATTCAAGATTTTCTAATGATGTTTGACGAAATATGAATGAGTAAATGTACATGAAACAAAAAAAGGTAGTGCTGGCTGTTTCAAATTCTTTTCTATTTTTACCTGAAGAATGAAAATGACAGTGCTTTATAATTAACTTTTTATCATCCTTTACTTTTTCTACTTGCACTATTTACCCCAAATACTTTTACTAGTTATTTTTATTATTTAAATATCCATTATCTAGCAATGGATATTTACATAAATATCCATACATACATAAACTAGTTATGGTACACTTCGATGATATTACTATGTTTTTTTTTTTTTTGGATAGCCCAGAAATTTCAATATTAATTATTAAAAAATGGTTTAAATTTACATTTAACGATATCCTGAAATTTCTTTCACTCGGCATTATTAGAATAAATTGAATGTCTTGATCTTAGCCTTAATTTCGAATTTTTTAAAATTATTGTTCGTACTTTTTAAAATGGGGTATAGTATTACAATCAGACATAAAATGGGTAGCAAATATAAGTGAAGTTAATTATCAGAATGCTGAAAATAGAATTTTTTATCTACATATAATGAGCATAATGCTAACTATTCTTTTGCATTCTTTGACAAATAAATTGCTTTCTTTTGTTTTACTTAAGATTTTGTTTCAGTAAAGATTTCTCAAGAGTTTGCTTAGAATTATGTCTTTAGAAAATCTGTGTGTCAACTTTTTCAGACAATGATAAAATGACTTAAGATTTCTCTGAACATTGTTCTTATTTTTCCTACTTACATTAAGTAACTGAGAAATTAAGTAATTGAAGTCTCGTCTTTCAATTTCGTAACAGTAAAGTAAATAAAAACATTTTTGGACTTTTATCTGATTGAAGGTATTTATTGCTTCAATTCCTCCGAGATTAGAAGCGCAGTGTCGATGAGTAACGGTTGTATCCAAAATATCTTTTATTTTATTATATTAATCAGATATTTTCCTTTGACAAAAATTAATTTATAAACATATTTTTTTTAATATTATTTATTGCATTTTTATTATTTGAAAAGGATTTTTATCATTTTTGTTGAACTTTCCTGTTACCTGAAAAGTACTTCTTGCAAATTAAATTTTGTAAACTCGATGATAAAAACAAAAATGAAGGTAGTAAACTATTTAACATATAATAATAAAATTTTAGTGAAACAAAAAGAAAATTCTTATATTTAATATAACATACAGCAAAAAAATAGCAAAATAAAAAGTAAATTTTTAGGCTTAAAATATGCGACAGTCTTCAGTACTTTGAGATAATGAACTGCGCAGATATATCTATACACAACAGAAGTATAATTTAGAAACATAATATCATTATAGAATCAATACATTCGGAGAAGAGGAAAGAATCACATATTCTTGAAGAAACAATCAAAGATTATTGAAACTCTAAGAGAAGAAAAATTATTTTCAAATGCTGCTCTTATTTTATCTGCTCAACTTTAAAACTGAAATTAAAACTTTAAACCTTGTATAAAAATTTATGTTTTTTTTTCTTTTTTAAAAAATGACGAAGAAAAACATTTACTCAATAAAATTAGTTATTATGAATGAACAATCTCCAAAACTTATAAGTTAAATGCTTTTAGCAATGTGGATGGCAATTCCAGTTCCTTTCTTATTTTAACGCATAAAAGCCATGGATCGTGAATAAATAATAATCCCTTTCAGTAAAAAGCCATTTATAAGAGCTAATGATAACACGAAAGTTCTTATAAAGTTCAACGATTAACAATAATCCATCTTAAGACGAAGAAATGTCATATTCGGAGTTATCTGTGATATCAACCGTCGAATTGGTGAGGATTTTCCTGAGAGCCCTCCTTTCTATAAAAACAGACCATTTGTACACTATATCTGTAGCTCCTCTAGTTACTTTGGGGGAGTGGGGGTGTTTGCAGAAGTTCCAACTATGTCAGATGAATCAGATAAGTGTAGGGAATACGCAGGTTCTATCAAGCATATCCAATACATCTACAACCCAAATATCTGTTTAATTTTTTTCATTAAGATTTTTCACATGGCATTTAGTCACATTGAAACCACATTACACCACATATCAATGGATGGGGTAACTCCGGTAGAAACTCTACAAAATTGATCATGAAGTCTATTTGAAATGGCAAGGTGTATGGGCTCACTAAACAATTCTGTAATAAATAATACACATTTAAGGTGAGGTACGAGTATTACTGTATTTCATCTGGTAGCAAAACCTATGGACTGCACTATAAATGTACAAACTCTTAAATTTGTTGTTGTCCCCCCTTGGATTGAATACCATTTCAAACCAAGTCCAAGAGAAATCGGGGAAAGAGGAGTGCAGTAGCTTCTGAGGGTAAAGACCCCTGAGTACTCGAGGGCAGAAGTCTGACTTTAACTCATATGAAGATGACACACACTCGCTTGAACAATTCCTTTTTACAGGGGCGCTCTTTCACACACCTCACAGATAGAACACAGGGCAAAGAACATCCCTGCCCGAACACGGAGATTCCACTTAGATCGCGGGGAAGACGAGCTACCCCTAGGCCAATACGCCGGTACTCTTAAATTTTAATGAACAAAGCAAAAAAAAAATCATCTTTTTGTGACATTTCGTATCATTGATTCCTTTGTGGTTATTGTTTCTTTTCATGTTATAGACAACCTCTGGGATTTTGTGCTAATAATTTACATAATATTCGTATAATTTAAATTTTTATATATATTTGGAGTTTTAAAAAAGTGAATACTCTTTGTCAACTAATACATGAAATATTGCCCATTAAAAAATAAAGCAAGTTTCTAAAAAGTAACAAATAGAAATTTGTAGTTTTTCTTTCACTTCAGCAATTTTATTCACTATTTCAGAAGGACAAGAATTAAGCCTTCACAGTTGATATCTACTAAATTTTTTCGGTGAGATAAGATGTAAAATTCTATTTGTATAGATCTATCTATACACATAAACTATCCTTTGATGCATGGAAGAACGACTGATTCTTGTTTATGAAAAAAAATAAATAATCTTCTTTTGTTCTTTATGTCACCAAATTTAGTCATTTTTAACTAACTTCAGATTTTCTGTTTTACTTTTCTTTTTGTATGTTAGCTAGTTATTAAAACATTTAAACAAACTTAAAAATCCATTTAAATGCCTTTATTCTTTCTAATTATTTTAAACATACGTCAGATCTGTTAAAAAGATATAAAGAATGAAAGATAAAAGTATTGCTATAATTAATGCAAATGAAAAAACATTCGTTAGAAATTAAATGACGTATTTTTATCAAAGCTAACTAAAGTGGTTTAGGATTATTTTTAAATCGATATTAACTCATTTGTTAACTTAAATTTTTATTAAACATCAACAAAGATTTAGTTATCTGTTTAAAGATGGGGTTAAATTCTAGACTTTAATTAATAAACTCAGTTTCGTTTAAGAAAAAGAAAGCTATTTTGTTCCTTTTAAAATTACTTTAAATTCCTTTCTGTTGTATGAACTTCAGCACAGATTAGCGTTTCTTATTTTCTTTTGTCCCAGTAAGGACGGAGAGCTCTCTTATTACCTGAATTAGTATAACGAGACGAAAAGAATGCGATAAATTCTCATGTAGCTTAACAAAAAGTTCCGTATCAAAAGTGCGATAAATTAAACATCCTCACACAGTTTTTGATATTTTGTTTAAGCAAGCAAATGTGTACACTAGCTTGCTATTTATATATAAATTGTGAAGGGATTATTTAAAATGGTAACTACTTGTGAAAAAATAATGCAAAATGTATTTGAAGAAATGAAAGAAAAATATTTGTATTTCTCTTTTAATCAAAGTTAGTTTTTTGTATTTTAAACAAAAATAACATAACAAATTGTCCACAATGATATAATATTTCAAACTGCCTTATAACTCACAAAAAATGTGAGAAGTCTGTGAAGGGCCCAGTGGTAAAACTTCTATTTCGGCACCGCAGGACCCCAAGCTTGAATTATGATTCTGTTCAATCTGTGGTGTGAATGCGAGTATGATGCATGTCGGCATAACCCTATTTTATAAGAAGTATAATTTCGACATCATGAATCGAATATCCTCTTACTGTTTTGGTGGGAAAGCATTATAAGGGGACTGCCCACCCACATACCTCCCTCGTCAGTTAGGTAAACAACATTGTATTGTTCCAAACTGAATGTTCACATAATTAGCCAAAAAGAAAATTGTTAGAGATATGTTTAGTCGCATTTTTAAAAACATGTTTGAACTTTCATAAAATCGTAAGAAAACTTCATAAAATGTGATTTTCTGTTAGATGGATTGTAACCTCTGAATTCACCTAGAGTGCACTGTATTACATATATCATCGCTATTAAACTTAATACCTTGTATTAAGCAATGCTTTTAAAAAACAAGTTTAGGTATACAATTCATGCTTAAATGTAGTTTTAAAAATAATTTTAAACTTAAGCTCAAAGAAGTTTAAAAAAACTTATTAAATTGTTAAACTCGATTAAAGAAATAATATCTCCTTGATTCTTAGACCGTAAAATTAACCAACACATAATACAATATATTCATAAAAAAATTTCTAAACATTTATTTATTTAATAATAAAACGGGAAAATCACTTTATAAAAACATATAATATAGTCATAAAATGTCTGCTTATTCATGACAAAAATAAGAAAAACATGATAATGGGAATTCTAAAATTCAGATATCCTCTAGTTTAATATATACAAATTTTAACAACTAGTAAATTTAAATTAGAAAGAATTTCGGGGGAAATTTCATAATGTGTTAGGTTTTTAAAAAATGCGTCCAGTAATATGCACATTACAGGTATGACGAGTTTTTCTTAAAATATGGTACAGATTTCACCACGCAGTTAATATAAAAATAAAAAATAGTATACCTTAACTCTTTGCAGTAACAAGCGAAATTACAGTAAAAATTAATTTCTTTCAAAGACTTTATTTTTATCATTTATTTGAGAATTAAACCTCATTAGAAATCATCACAAATAGGAATTAATTGATGGTATTTTAAAGTAATAACACTTACCCAAAAAGAAAGCAACCATGATTGTTTCAGTTCAATTAAAAGCAAATATGATTTCTTGAATAAAAATATTTTTCTTGCTGAAATTAGAACTAGGGTTTGACGGTTTTCAAACCCGGTTTTAAAAAACCGGTTTTTTAAAGTAAATTTGTCACATTCGAAAACCGGTTTTTAAATTAAGAAAACCGGTTTTAAGAATTCCTATTATGTAAAAATTAATTTTGAACTTATTTGATTTGCTATTCATTCTATGCAACGGGCAGCAAACACATTTTTTCAACGTTGCACAGTTGCACCTTGAATTCGTCAATTTATGCTTTTCATGAATATCCCTACAAAAGTTTGATTAAGTTCATCTCTTGCTTCTAGTCGGATGTTTTGTCTATCGGTATGAAGTCGGTGCTAATAGAAACGTCAGTAATTTGATTGGCTCGTTTCGAAGAACGTGTGAAAGGAATAAATAATTCCCCGTTTTCTGCTTCTTGATCACAGTATTTAATGATACCATATAAAATTTTCTTCATACCACTCCTGAAAACTTTTTTACACCACATGAACTAGCCATATCAATACGAAATATTCAGTTAAAATAAAATGCTGTCAGAAATGACTTAACACTCATATACGCGTGGAAAACAATAGAACTAAAAAAGTATCTAATGCGAGAAATTCAAGGTCAAATGTGCTCATCGTTCCGCGTCTCACCCCTTAATGAAATGGAATTGTCGAAATGTGGTCTCAGAATCCGAACCATCTCGAGGCACGACAGGTTTGCTTAATATTGTGAAGGTGAAGACTGGAAACAAAAATATAAAGTTGTTATATTTGGTAAAAATAACGTAAGTATTAAGTATGTTTAATTTTTATGTTTATATTTTCTATTTTACATTTTAAAATTTAAATTTTATTATATAAATTTCTTCTATCAAAAATTAGTGTAAAATAAGAAGTTCTGTCTTCTCTTTAATGGAATTTTAAATAAAACACAGGGTGTTAAAATATTCCATATTTTCTTTCACAACGTTTTAACATAAATTATGTCTTTAGCAAGCATCGGAATTAGATTAAGAAGTGGGTTTTTTTTTTTCAAAATTCCTAGAAAATGTGTAGATTAAATTATTTTTAATTGCATTAATATTAATAGTTAAAATAATAAAATTGTAAAATACAAGTCAAAAATATTTATTCAATAACTTTAATTTCATTTTTAGATAAAAATGAGTAAGTCGGAAGTTTGAGATAGTTTCAAAAAGTTTGGGATAGACAAGGCAATCTGAAATCATTGTAATAAAATGTTGAACTGCAAAGGATCATCTACGAGCAATCTACATAATCATTTGAAAGCAGTTCATAAAATAATTGTCGGAAATAATATAATTGTTTAGTTTCTTGAAGACCCTGAAGAAAAACTTACAAATCCAAAGACACTGAAAGCTGAATTTTCATTATTTGAACAAACGAATAAAAGAACAAAAAACTTAGATTTGTAATTTGATGCCAAACTCAGTAACTAGTGAACAAGTATTTTAAATTTCAAAAATATTTTATTTTTCCCTATTCAATTTTTTTTGACAAAAATTCGAAAACCAGTTTTTCAAAAAGTCGGTTTTTGTATAAACCCTAATTAGAACTAAATCAATTTTTGTACAAAAACGTTTTTTTTTCCCCGAAATAAGAACAAACAGATCTTTATCCAAAATTTCTTAATCGGATCGAAATAAAGACAGATATGAATTTTTCAATAAAGAGTGATTTTTAAGTGAATCTCATTAGGCAAGTCATGCTCGTTTTTCACTAAACTTAAAAAGAGAACTTGGGGTATTTTGTCCCATTCATCTCTCATTGACTCAGAATGGTCAGAATTTCTCTGCGTCATGAAACCCAAACTCACTCATTCATCCCTCCAACTCTCAAGCTTTCAGTCTCCTAACGACTCGATGACAATAATTTCTTTCAATGGCATATTTGCCGAGACCATTCTAAGCGTGCTCTTTTGGATTTATATACATATATGCCATTTCATTCGCTCATCTTTCAAGCCGAGTATTGAAAAATTTTGCTTTCTTGCTGCGCAGTATGAAGAATGCTGTTATGAGGGACCAACAATGACTGTTCGCATCAGTTGACGTCAGGCGAACATTTTGTATTCAATGTATTTACGTTGAAATTCATTTTGTAGTGATGGAAGTAGAGTTTTATTGTATAATCAGTGAGGCAGTATTACGTAATAATTATTGAAGAAGCTAATTCATGTGCCGTATCTGTTGTAATTACCATTAAAATTCAGTAAAAGAAACCACGATATGGGAGCAGTATTTCTAATCTCTTTGGTCTCTTTATGTTTCACATAAATAGGAAATAGTGAAAAGATTCATCTTTTGTAACATAGAATAGTTGGTTCTAACCATAACCACAACATTTAAGAAACACAGAAATTTATATGTATAGTATAGCAAATAAATTGTGGGATAAATTTAATAATCTTTAACAAATTATTAGCAACAACAATATTTATTTCAAAACATAAGCAATTTAACAAACTCATCTTCAATTTTCAATTCATTAGCAAACGCATGTGCAAATGCGAAAAAAATACAGCAAAAATTCTCTCTAACTTCAGTTCCTTCTATAAATGCAGTTTTCATGTGAAATTAGCAATTTTCGAAAAGGTCTGTGACGAGCGTAATTTTAAAAGGTAGTTTAGGCATCAAATTGAAGGGTATTAAATAATATTAGTCTGGTAACTGAACTTTAATTCTATTCCCTCACTTACTATACCAATATAAAATAGGACTAAAAAGTGCACAAACGTAAAGGGTAAAGATTAATCAAATCTCTTCGGAAGCGCTTTCACGGGAAATTAACCTGAGACTGTCAGATCTCCCAATTCTAACGGGATTCAGAGTTATTGCCTTTATCTCTTTTCAGCAGCACATTTCCAAGTATTTCCAATGCGTTAGACTAAATCACGAGTTTTGCTCATGTAGTACTTTGTTCTCTCTGTACAAGCTTGTACCTAATTTTTTTTATCATTTTTGTTTCATTTCTTAACATAAAACGCAGTTTTAAAGCTACTAGAGAAAGGTTAGGGCTAAGAAGTGAAATTTTGCTTCGTAGTCAAATGATGAGAGTAAGACCCAAAGAACTTTTTTTTTCAATCTCCTGAAGTTCAGCAATTAAGGTTTCATTTTCACAAATATGATATATTTTATCAAGGTTCGGCTGTCCCATGGATCAGAGATCTCTGAATCTCTGTTTCTATAGAACAGAGATTGAAACCTAACAATTCTCGATAGCGAAACATACATTGATTAAATTTTTTTGTATTACTATATTTGCGCCTCTTTGGGATATTTATTGTTTAGCACTTTTTATTTTGTTTGCTTTACTTAAAATATTATAAAAATTTTTTCATTTTAAATTTATCAATCTTTTATTGTTCACAAAATCGATTTCTCTGTCTTTATTTTCATACCTTTTTCTACATTGAATATTAATTTCATTAACATATTAATTGCATTTCAGTTATATATATTTTAGAAAGATGCTTTTTCTAGATGCCATAGAAACCTAGGTCTTATAATGAATATCAAGTTGTCAAAAGGTAATTTATTAAGATTCCTCTCATTATTATACCGATCTCATTTCAGTTTTTCTGGGATCATTTATTTTAATTTCCGATATGAAGGTAATTTATTCCATTGAATAATTTTATTCATTTTAAAGTGAGTAAATCTTTAGTTTTCATTAGGAATGTAAAAAAGGAAGTAGAATTACAAAGGTTCTTTGAAAATTTCTAATTTCAAACTGAATTATTGCAAATTAATTGGCAGCGACGAGATAATTTAGGCATGAATATTCAACGTTAGTTTGATACTTCTCCAGATTAATTGGACACTATCAATTCTAGGATGTAAGAAAGATGACATATCTTATTTTTTTCGTTGACTTTAATAACTTCTAATGATTCATAAAATTCTCCATGAAAAATTTCGTGTAAAGAATTGAAAACTTTGGAATCCTCGAAACAATCTCTCACCAAAAAATGACAAAACCAATGCGTTTTGATAATGATATTGATTTTTTTTATCCAGAAATATCGATTTAGGAGCAATTCCTTCAATAATGGGAATTTCATGTTCCCATTCATATTTTCAGCATTGCGTCTTTCAATTCCTTATCATTTTTTTTAATTTTTTCCAAAATTTCATACGCGAAATCATTGTAATTGACAAAAAATTCGACGTCGAGATGTTGGTGAATCACCTTTTTTTAAATTTCCCTTATTTCGGGAGGGTGACATTTTTTTATTAATGCCTTCCTATGAACTGAATAATTCAAAAAAGTAATGAGCTAAACTAAACAAAGGAAAACTTTTGTAGTCAAACTGCAGATTGTTATCAAATTTTAAGCTAATTCTTTAATAGGAAAGTTCCGCTGACTTTTCGCTTATAGCCATATGAATACAATAACACAAAAACGAAACCAGTTAAATGAATGAAATTTGGACCTAACAGTTTTCCCATCATCTTTGCAGGTGTATAATAAGTTTTTTCTTTAGTTCATCAAAAGTTAGAATGTCTGTAGGTTTGTATATATGCGTGTCTGTGATTGCGATAACTTAAAAATCTAATAACGTAAGTGAATGAAATTCGTTCATATGACCAAAAGTATGTATCAAATTTTGGGTTCAGTTAAATAAAAGGAATCCAAAATGCATACTTGTTTTTTAAACGTATTACGAAACATATCGTTAAATGTATTGTATCATTATCATATAAAAAAACTATATAACCCCCCCCCTGATGTTGAAATCATTTTCTAATGGCCTTTAATGTTATCCCAAAACGCATCTTATTTGCAGGCTTTAGCACTCTCTCCTTCATATTTACCATAGTTGTATAAACAGAAGAGAACAAAACACTATATATTTGTTGTATCATATGAGAAATTCGAGAAGAAAACTCTCTAATTAGCTTATGTGCAGAAGCAGCATACGTGATTAAGCAAATCTTAAACAGAATCTTCGTGTAATTGATTTCATTTAATTCAGAGAAATGACTGGATCATAATTGCAGCAGTGTTAAATCAAACATTTAAAACTACGTTTTATTGAATATTCTAAAATCTAGCAGTCCATCTACAGCATTCTACAACAAAGTCCTTACTCTTCTAAAACCGTATTAATAAATTATTGCATTAACTTATTCCATTAATGAACTTCTTTAATTAAGCAGCTGCCCAAATAAATATGTGGATTCACATGAAATAGAAAACTCAAAGGAAACTGAGGGAAAATAAATAGATTTCAGATTCCAGAGGTTCAGTTTCTAAATTCATCATTATTTGCTTGCATACTGATGAGATGAACGAGCTTTCAATTTCCTTGCAGGCATTAAAGATGCTGTGTAAGTAGAATTTCTTTCTCTGCAGACGAAATGGTGCGGTTACTATGCCAGCAGGACCATTTGGCTTTATTATACCTGCGTTAAACGTGCAAACAATTTCCTTATGAACGGCGATGTTCCTGTATAAGTAGAATATCTTTCTCTCTGTGTACGGATTGGTGGAGAAATTGTACCAGCAGGCGTTTTGGGTTCCTTTTACTCGAGTTAAACATGGTTTGTATTTTCCTTATGGGTGGTACGGATACCATACAAAGGAAATTTCTTATTCTGTATGAAAACTGGTACAGATATATACCGTTAAAATTTATTTGACACTATTTTCCTGAAGAAATCATTGGCCTCGTTATTTTGAAGATAACATTGTTCCTCTAATTTCTATATCATCATGCGCGTGGGAGCTCGATTTATTGCTAATGAAGGAAGACAAGAATAAAAATGCTTCACGGCCGGTTGAAAAAAAAACCCACTGATCTTTACTTCCAATTACCTCAAGGGATTTCCAACAAAACCAACCATGTCAAAAGTATTATTTAAGATTTAATTTCATCATAAGTTAATTTTTAATTTTGCATTCACAAAATATACGAATAGAAAGAAAATACTGTTATCGTCAAAAATTCAACTTGAAGATGTTGATGAATCTTTTCTTTTTAGACTTTCTAGATTTAAAAAAAAAAAAAAAAAAAAAAAAAAAAAACACCTTTTTTTTAAAAAAATTATGTAAATATGTGCACACTATCACTCAAAAACACTGCAAGTTAGATAGATGAAATTTGCTGTGTGTACTTAAAACCAAATTTTAAATTTCTTTTATATTTTGGATTAAACCCATCCATGGGAAGTCCATCTAATTTTTCACGAGCATGAGTATAAGCACAAAAAAAAATAATAAGCGAGATATATAGAACAATCTCATGACTACAATTGTAGCTTCATATCATATTTTTAATCATATCTTTCTACTGATTTACTGCCCATCTATCCGTATACACCCACAGCTATGAATCCAGTTAAGCAAAAGCCCTAACAGCCAGATGAATACATTCGTTATGTGATCTTGACAATAAAACTGGAGCTTTATATAAAATTTTGTATTCACTCAGTCAACGGAAAGAGGTCCAAACTACCAGCTTTTCATTTCCATGTACAAAATACAAGACATTCCATACTATAAAGTATGCAACAAAATCAAGAGAGGATAACCACAGGTTACAAATGTGTTTCACGTATTATTTATCAAAAGTCTTAAAATCTTCTTTCAGATAGCTTAGTTATATCACTCATTTCTTTTTAAATGCATTTCGTTTCGTATGCTTCATGTTTGTGAGAATGGAATTTTGTGATAGATTTTTCATTTTCTTCTTTATATACTATTCTGATATTCAATTAAGGTATTGATTTCCGATGAAAAAAACGAATTTTAATAATTTTAGTGCTCTTAATTATCAATTAATATGTTAATTTAAAAGAGAATTGGTTTTACAAAGGTGGCGCCATCTAAAAATTAATTAGTAAATAAAAACTTTTTGATTCCAAAATATGAAATATATTCAATGCTAAAAGGGGAAAATAATAAAAATATAAATGCTATACAGAATGCTTTATTGGTGTAATAAAAAGTAGCAAATAAAATAAAAAAAATAGTTACTTAACCACAAGGAAAATTTCGCGGAGATTCATTGAGAGTCAAAATACATTATAAATGTCATTAAAATTCCAATGTGCTTAGAGTATTTCTGTCAGAATCCCTTTATCAGTCCCTTTTCAGTCAGAATAGCTTTGTTTTGACATTATAAATGTTTTCGTACGGTATTGTAGCGCCATTATGATTGCAGTAGATTCCACGTTAATGTTTAATTTTGCCTGGTTTTGCTTTAGTCGCAATGAATATCGCTAGAAACAAGGATTAGAAATAATATAATTATAAATATAAAAATCTTTTTTCATAAAAATTTTCCATCACTGCAATGAGAATGAAAAGTAATTTTTATCAAAAATCCGGAGATCAAAAGAAAAATCGTAAAAGTGCTGTGATGCGGAAGGACAGAAAACAACAGATGGCACTAAAGTCACAATGTATATCATATGAAAAAAATCCCCGACATCCGTAGCATAAAAATTCGGAATTTCATGTTTTTACATTTTTTAACTTCAGAATTTTGATAAATAATTATATATCCTTATAGTACGCTAATAAGAGTGGTTTTTAAAAGTGTTTTTTTAACGTTTTCTATCCAATATGTGTTGCAAATAAAAATATTTCTTTCAATAAATATCAGCTCACACACTTGCTCTTACAAAACTAAGAAGTTGTTTACAATGCGAAAAATTCAATAAGATGTCATAATATCTTAACTGGAAGGATTTTCATGATTATTTCCGCTATTTAGCATCAAAACTTTCAAAAAGAATATTTCTTTAAAATTGTTTCTCTTTACCAGCACTTCACCAAAATTTCTGCATTAACTGTTCAAGAAGCTCCAACTTATAGTACTTGACCTAGTTTTATTCTATTCCTTTCTTTTACTTCTGCTGTGCTGGGAAAAATAAAGAAAGTAATTTTTATTATGATTCTAGTTGTTTACTCAAACAACGTATCGCAAGTTAATATTTTGAATACAAAGAAGACACGAAGATTGAGCCTTTACTCATGAATTCAAATTGAACTAGGGAGCGATAGCATGTCCAGAACAAAAGCAGTTATTACAGATTCAATAAAGATTAGGCAGAATGTCATATATAAATACAAAATAGTAGAATGAATAAAAATAAAGAATGTTTTTATCTTTTCCACTGTGCTGGCTTTATAGTGTAACAAATTATATCCAGAATACACTCTTTTCTTATTTTCTAAGGAAACTTATCTTCCTTTTGCATACAGAGGGAAAAATAATTTAAAGGTTCTAAGAAATGAATTTAGGATGTTTGTATGAGCATGTCCTACAATCATTTGTAAGTAGATTTCAAATAAAATTGAATACGTATGTATTATTGGTAATGTGTAGTTTATTTTAAATAGTTCTATTTTTGGATACAATCATGTGCCGTTCAATGCACCGAGAAGCACAATATTTAATTTAAATGAACTCAGTGGAATCAATTCACTTCCGACGAATCTAACCACACATTAATCTGCATTACGTTGCGATCCCGCATCCTTTTTTCCTTCTTTAATATGTGCAATGTGTTCCAAATGTACTGCGTTTTGGAGTTAATTCATAAATAGGATTGAGTTTATGTGTGATGAGTTTGATGCATATATAATTCAAATTACTTCTCCAATAATCTTTTGCTAATAGCCCACTTTATTTTTTATTTTTACCAAAGTATAAAATAAGCATTGAAGAATTTAAATACATGTAAAGTGAATAAATACTCTCCTCAAAGAAATGAAAGGATCGTTCAGTAATTTAAAAAAAATGTCTATGATCGAGTCGTTTATCCCCCAAGAAAAATTTAAATTTATACTTTTATGGAGTCCCAAGAGCGTATAGCACTAGGAAATTCATCTTACAAAATTAAGTTTACTACGTTTAATAAATAAAAAGCTGCGTATATTTCGAAATTTTCATTATTTGGAATTGAAAATTTAAACCATTTAGCTCAAAGCTTCTTTAAGTTAGCGGGTTCACAGCCAAACAAACATAATTCTAAAAAATGCATTTTTCGAACTCACGGATATCTCGAGTTTTTTAACGACTACAATACTTTCTCTATATATTTACAATACTCACTTCTCTATGTACTTAGAATACTTTCTCTAGAATACTCACTTTTACTATTCTACGCAAACGAGAATGTAAAAATTTGAAAATACTGCGATAATATTACATAGATTTTAAAAAAATAATAAAGGTCATTTCATGATCAATATCTAAATAACAATTTTGTTGATAAATGTCATACTATGACTAACAATGACTTAATTGGTATATTAACTTATGAGATGTTTACTGAAAATTTAGACTTTGGTCTTTGCTAAATGTATGCCTTTTAAATGATTCTTTAAACTTTGACAACAATTAATATCGGATTTAATTCGTTAGTATAAGAGCTTGCGAAACTATTTTGAAATTATCAGATTGCTCTTTAATGATGTGTTCAAATAGGAAGCTGAAAACTAAAATTTAAAATGCTTTTAAAATTGTTAGCATAAAGAAAACTAGCGTCGAAAGAAGCTAGTTCCTATTCAGTTAAACACAATACTCAATTATAATTCATAGCAATTTTAAGAATTGAAAACTATGGAGACCAAATGAACAAGTTGGAACTTAGCCGTAATTTAAGATCACATTCAATTAATAATATTCTAATCTTAGACATCTTTAAAGAATAAAGTACGTACTGGTATCATATTTTAACACATCATGTATCGTTACATCATTAGCGATTGACATTATGACAATTGTCTTCCATCATAGATGAAGTTTTTAAATTAAATATATTTCTGTCTTTTTTTTTCTCCTCAAATGTTCTGCTCAGAATTTTGAAATTCTGTTCTTTTTTTATATTTCGCATTTGTATATATTGCAAAGTTAAGAATCAACATTTTATGGAAGATTATTCAGATATACAGGTTGTCAAAAAAAAAGAACAAGCTTTTATTTCTTTAAGTGTTGCTTGGACATAGACATATATTTCCAATTCCAAAGTTTCATTAGGTAAGATCAGCAATGCGACGAAAACATTTAGACTTCTTCAAAGGTTGATAGTATTTTTTTTTTATTTTACATGTCTCATCTTCCGCAAAAGTGTCAAGAAATATTTCTGCTATATTCATCTGTGTAAACACAAAGTTAACCCATTCTACCTACAACATTTGCATAAAAAACATATTCATTAAATTTATAAGAACTAATCACAAAGTTAGATTAGAAAATTTATTCAGTACAGAAGCACATAATAATTGTCTAGTAGTACATCTTATAATCATGGTAATTTCAAAGAAACTAACTCCTCAGCATAATGTTTTTTATTTTGATTGGCCTGTAGTTGTAACTTTGACATAATAGATAAAAGAAGAGAAACTTGATAAACAGAACTCTTAAAGCATCTCAAAGAAGTACTGGAATGCCAAACAAGAAAATAAAATTCTTCGTTCCCATTTGTGAGCTTAATAATAGTATGACATATTTCAGTAACAAAAAGCGTTTGGATATGCTGAAGATTCATGCTGCTCTTAATACCAATCTAGTTGCAAAAGACAACAAACTAGGTTTTCCAGTTTCCGGGCATTCTTCTAGGAAATGTGTTTGATGAACGGTTTAGCGATTACAAACTACAGGATCCTTACTTTCCTGGAGACGAAAAGGGAGTATAAAGCGTTATACACGTGATTCAGAAATTAACATATTTCCTTATTTTTCTAAATTCCCCTCATGCTAAAGTACGAACAATCAATCCAGAACTCAACATTTGAAACTAGACAGACTGTTTCAATGCAATAACTGACATACATATAGTATACAAGTTTACTATCGACGTCTAGAATTTTACAACTAAGCACTACATCAGGTAAAACCAAATCCGTCTCTTCTGGGGAAACTAGGATAGAGGGTAGAGGATAGAGGGACGCTGTATTAATACAGATGAGGCATTAATTTTCTAAACTATCAATTTGGTAATGGTAAAAATCTACTTTCCGTGCAAAAGGTTCATCATGAGTAGCAATTTTCTATAAATGTATTATGCATTTCCGTTTTTAGAAAATATTTGATTGGTTCTATTTTGTACAATAGGATGTTGAATGATGATTAATATATTCAGATAAGTTTGATTGCCATGATGTCTGAATTAAGAGATGAATTAGCTTTATCAGTAAACGCTATATAAATTTTTTGCCGAAAAATTCGAAGTCTCAAGCCGACAAATTTAAAGGTCTCAAGTTATAAATTCTATCGTATATGCGTAAGTATTGTTATACGAATGCAACCTTGTAATAATGTCTTGGAACCTTGAGGTGTTGTCCATTCAGACGAATTTTTTTTTCAATCATTTCGGTCAATCATTTTTTAATTTAATGAAAGTTAATAAAGGCATTATTATTTTCTATTTCTTCTCTTTTAATAATCTTTCATTATGTGCATATTATCTCAGAAAATGGCAACAAAGTCTCCAGCAAACACCGGTAAGAGGCATGGAAAAATGGTCCAAGTCATACCTTATAATTATGGCCTTATAATACCTCCACAAATTTTACATAAAGAAGAATGGAACTTTGGGTATACTTATATGTATATAAGAAAAATATTTTACTGATGGGCACTTTTCCGATATAAGAGTCGTGCAAAAAATAATTAAGTTTTTTAAACTTTCTATTATCCCCATTATAGAAGTTAAGGTATTTTTATATATTAGGTTACCTTATTTGCTGAAACTTTGTAATTAGTAATTTATGTCTAATTACAATAGTTAAAGGATTAAACACGTTTTCCACTTTTTTGGGACACCCTGTATATGTTAACAAAAATTGTTGAATGTCGAATCAGAAATTTCTTCTGAAACACTCCGAATTTACTGTAGGGCCGCGGTGACCTGGTGGTAAGGTCTCGGCTTGTGAGCCGTACGGTTACAGGTTCGAGACCCGATTTCACCGAAAAACCGTCGTGTAAGACTGCCTGTTGCACGTTAAATCCGTCATGCCAATCGTCCTCCCGCTGGTGTGGTGTGGCGTGGAGAGGGGGGGGCAGCTCCTCGTCATCTGACCGAGGTTCAAAATTACCAGGTCCATCCCAAAATAGCCCTAGTGTTGCTTTACAACGGGACATTAATATAACTAAACTGAACTAAGCCGAATTCACTGTATATACTCCAAGGAATCAAAGCTTATAATCCACAGTTGTATGAACCTTTGATTATATTTATGCATTAATTTTTTTATTATTTATTCATTTATAGATCAATGCAGCATCAAAGGTTAAAGGCTCAAGCTATGCAATAAAAAATTATGGGAGTATGTGTTGATGGCGGAGGACGACTTTTTTATTACACACTTTTTATCTTTGAAAATGGAATGACATTCTGCAAAGAAAAAGTTGGAAATTCTAACTCAGAAACTAGTACTAATTCATATTTAGATTACCCCTCGAGCCTCTGAAAATTGACTACTTTACAAGAAATCGTTGAAAAAATATTATGATAGATTCTCGGAAGCAGGACTTTATATGGAAAGTCAGTCTTATTTTTTATGAAAAATTCTTTTTATCTCTTGATTATTTTCAAATGTAATGTCAGCAGTTATTGCTTCTAGTACCTTTGGGTACGGAAAAGGGATTTTTTTATCAAGAATTTTTGTTAATATTTGTTCAAAAAAATTTGGAAATATTAATTTAGTCAACATTTATTGGACCGGCTGCAGTCTCAGAACAGATAAATCTACGAAGAAAACTTAATTATTCACTTCTGAAGTCAAGGATAACTCGATTTTTCATTCAATTTACATTACTGTTCTTTTAATTCCATGACATAGGAATTTATTTAACAGCCAAATTAAATCGCGTAGCTTATTTGAAATACTTATTGTTATTTCAATTCAAATAAGAATGCAAAGTACACCTGATATCCTTCAACATATCCACATAATTTTTGTTATTACTTAGTTACAGATTTGAAAATTAAAAATTCTGCAATTCGATGAGCAGTTAGAGACTTCATTGTTTGCGAAGGAGTTAAAAAAAGATTATAGAAATTTTGTAAGGAAAACTTATAACAAATGAAAAATATGCATGAATTCATGCTTATTTAAGCAAATGTTTTCTATTTTTCTGTTACATATTATCTGGTTAATGTAACTATTTCAATGACCAATTTAAAATGTAATAAGTTAGCTAAAATTATATGATGGCGTATTTTTCTCCAGACAGAATTTACGCTTGCCATTTTTAATTAAGCAAATATCATTCAGAATAGAATTTTATTCAAAGCACTGAAAAGCACATTTCGAAATTTCTTTCTTCATCGAGAAAAGAAAATCTCATAAATAAGATGACTTAAAAGCATTAGTCAACAACAAAATCTAATTGCATTCATAATTGTCAAGAATCGTCTACAATACCAAATGAATATCGCAAGTCATTGCATTCTCTACTATTCTAATATAAATACTAAATTATATAAAATGTATTCTGAATCCATAATTATTCTCATTTTTGTCCATTATTAATTTTTTAAATTCATTTGAAATAAACAATGTAATAGAAGAAACATAATTTCTCAAATAAAAAAGAAACATGAATTTCGTTTAAAAGCAAATAAATTACTTTATTTCATTTGTTTTATTACATTATTGCAGCTTTCTTTGTTTGTCAATAACCTGGTTTATGTCAATATGCCATAAACTTGGTTCTTTTTAAAATCGCATAATAAGATAAAGCTCTCAAATTTAAAATTTGTGTTAAGAGATAAATATATAACATTTGTTTTCAACATTATATGGATAGTTCAATGATTTAAATTTCATTTCTTTACTTCAATGTGAAAATTCGCCGAAATATTTTGAAGATGTTAAAAATTACTTGATCTGATAAATTAAGAATAAAATAAAATCATCATTAAAATACTTTTCATAAAATATATCCTTAAGACATTTTTTTAGAAAATGGGTCGAGTATTAAGAGTAAGAAAAGGATGTTCTAGGAACTATAACAATGGCAGTGATAAAAAAAATTGGTCCATGAATTGTTCAGTTTTACTTAGATCATATTTTTGTTTTCAGAATATAATAGCGGATAACCTTAATGATAAAATTTTAAATAAAGATAAACAACGATGAATAATTTTTATTCGAAGAAGAAAAGAAGGTGAAAAAACAGGGTAAAGTAAAAAAAAATGCCTGTATATCTTAGGCGTATAATAATTTTGTGACACATATTTTATTAAAGCTTTTATGGCATAAAAATATTTGGCCATTGAAATAAAATTAAAACCAAAATATCTTAACAATAAATTAGCCTTGATATTTAATCATATATGATGATTTTATGAACTGCTATTTATCATTTAAATCATTCATCACCAGAGTTATTTGATTAATGCTCTAAACTAGACAGATGCTACTCGATAGACATGTTTTTCAACAATCCAAAAGAAATGCTACTCGACCAACAAATGTTACATAAACTAAGACTTTAAAGTTTATTAATTTCTATGTAAATTTCATAACACAATTGTTGTTACTTTGTCCCCCTATTCGCCAGAAAAAAATATGTGAAATTTGAAACATGTACATTCATGTATCTGATCTTTAGGAAAAGTATATAATAACTTCGGAATTCAAATTTTTATAAATCATGTTTTCAATCGTCAGCCTAAGTTTCTTGCTTAAAAAAACACATAAAAAGGTGAGTGAAAGATTTTAAACTTCTCTATTCGGTTATAAGATTTTCAACTTCTGTATTTGGTTATGACTTTTCCTCATATATTATCATGAAGTTGTTAATAAAAGTAAGGGAATAAATTCACGTGACAACATTAGTCACATGAAAAAAGTAACCAAACATGCACATCAAACATCTAACTGCACATTGTTTAAAACAGTAAAATAAAAGAACTAAATGAAATATATTCAATGGATATTAAAATTAAACTGGTGTAATGAGTTTGATTCGTATCATTAAAGTAGAATATTTCTTTTTCTTTCTAAGCTCTGTAAGTAAAATATGTAAGCGAAAAACTTCGTGTACTTCTATATCTATACTTATAATAAAGCTCAATGTGTGTGTGTGTGTGTGTGTGTGTGTGTGTGTGTGTGTGTGTGTGTGTGTGTGTGTGTGTGTGTTGGCGCTCTACAGGCCAGACCATTCAACCTACAGCTACCACATTTGGCACGTATATACCTTGGAGGACGGGAATGTGCACCTGGGGGTTATTTTTTCGAATTTTTTATTAGAATTTTATTTATTTAAAAATTAAGCGAAATTTTGACGTGTTTCTGCTATAACTTCCCAAAATATTACCGCACAAAAAAGAATTTTATATGAAGCTAAAGATCAAACATTTATCTTTTAAATCATATCAATGTTTTAACCTTAAAATTTAATTTCTATTTTTAATGACATTTTAAATAAATATTTTGAATATATTTTTCAACAATTTTTTTTCGTACAAAATAAAAATAAAATTTAAGCTGCTTGAGCACGTTTCGTATTTATGGGAAAAAATTAGCTTTTTTCAAAGTGTTGCCATCACATTTATTAAAGCTCCAACTAAAAATAAATTAAATCTTTTTGGAAATAAAATCTGCAAAAATATAATTTTCGGCACATGTCTATAGGAAAGGAAACATATATGAAATATTTCTAAAAAATAAATTCAAGAAAAATTATTTTATGATCTTTTACACTCTCTATATTATTAATCCAATAAATCAGCTATATTTTAAGGCCAGATTTGTTTAATATGAACAGGATATCCATTCAAATCAGGGCCACACAGCTGATTTGTAAACCTTTAGTAATTCACAGATCTGATAAAATGGTCTAAATGGAAAATGATTATATTTTATGTAACGATTTAATAAATGCTCTAATAAATAACGAATTTTTGATTTTACATAAAGCTTCTGCTGTGGAAATCACGATTAACAAAATGTTCTTGAAACACTAATATTTTAAATAAAAAGAGTTAATTTCCAATCAACTAAATCGATCACTTAAACTGACAGATTTATGAAAATTTGAATATCACTATTCAATAAAAAAAAGGATAATTTTAGATTTTCCATCGATCGTTTCAAAGAAAATACGCCAATCAGCGCGCAGGTTTCTCAAGATTAATTGGACTAAGATTATGAAAATGTTGAGTTTCTCTAAATTTTTAACATTCAAAACTTCATAAATAAGTCTTAGTTGATCGTGGAAAAAAGAAACATTCATTCATTTATTTAAAATTTGGTGTGTCCAGAATATTTCTCAGAGTAAGTTACCTTACTGCATTAAATTTAGACTTCATAATTTTTGGAATATATTTATAGGCCGGAACAAAATATTATTATTGATTTCATTTCAATCCTTTTGAAAGCAAAACTAAAAACTGAATTTTATGCTGAATCTGAGAAATTTTTTTTGAATTATTGTTTTAGATATTACATAAATTATGAAAAATATTTTGTAGTTCACATAAGACTTAAATACCGAGCGATTCTGTTTGCAATACTCATATTCAGTAATAATAATAATAAATAAATAACAATAAAGATGATAAATAAAATAAAACACTTGGTTTTATTTAAAAATATCTTTATATTAATTGCAATTTCATCTTTTCCACTTTAAATTAAAGCTGAAGCTTTACCGGAAATAACAACAAATTGGCAAAATATATATAGTAAATTGAAAGAAACGATCTAAGCAACAGTATAAGTTTGGTATGACTATCAAAATTTGAAGATTAAAAATGTTTTGTTTGGGAATCTATTAAGAGACCAGTTACTTAAAATATTTAATTGAAAATTGTAGTGAGCGGTAATACTGGCGAACCGGCTGGTCCCCAAAGGCGGCTAGTTGTTTATAAAACAAAGATTCTCAATATATCAATAGCGATATTATCCAATAATCTTACTCTCTGATACAAAGTACACAAATGTTTTCTCTTCAGAAAAAACAAATATAATTTGTATAAATCTTATATATAATATAAATAATTAACAGGGTGAGTACAAATGATCAACTCGATTTTTAAAATATCATATTTTTGAAACTACTGCACATATTACAGTAAGTAATGCATGAATTTAAAGAGAAATATAACATTTTTTTTCAGTTACAAATGTTCGATGTGGAACTCACTTGTTATACGGCATACGTGCAATCGGTAATGCAGTTCGTTCCAAATATTTTATAGTATCACTCTGTTAATGGTTCTGAATGCTGCACAAATGCGTTCTTTAAGTTCTGGCAGTATTTCCGGCATTCGTGGTACATAAACAATATCTTTGACGTAACCATACAAAATGAAATCACATGGTGTTAGGTCTGAGGATCTTGATGGCCATGTGATTAAGAGTAAATCACTACCCTATCACTATCATCGGTGTGGAAACTCCTCGCTCAAGTAATTAAGTACATGCAAAGACCAATGAGGTCGGCCACCATTCCGTAGAAACACAAAATATCTGTAACCTGTGACCACTTTTTCAGCAAAGAAGAAAGCCCCATACAATTTTTTCCGTAACATCTCAGAAAAAACATTCACTTTTAGTGAATCTCTGTGAAGCTGCACAATCTCATGTGGATTTTCACTTCCCCACTCTCTGACATTCTCACGATTTTAGTGTCCTGATAAATGGAAGGTTGCTTCGTCTGAAAAAATCAGTTTATTCACGAAATATTCATTTTCCAATTCCTTTTACATACGAACTGGATTAGAGATTGAACGTTTGCCGCGTAAAAAGTTAAAAAGAGGGTCATATTTCTGTACTTGATTTTGAAATTAAGTAGCTTTAATTTTTATTTTGTTTGTGAAATTACATAATAAATTACCCAAAATACCAATTTCTATGCAATTTAATATCCATAGAATCATCCATTATAGAACTGAGCATAAAGATAAACGAAAATATAATAGTTATTTATCATGCCTCATTTTTTCCCCCTTTTGTAACCTTCTATTGATTTATATTCTGGACTCACTTACAGTTTTCAAAGAGGTAGGAAAGTAATTCTACAAGTAATTAATTTTGAAGATTTTTCAAGATAATATTTTTTTTTTAAATCAAAACACTCTCATTCATTTGTTTCTAAAAAGTGAAAAATAAATTTTGTCACTTATTTGGATATCGAACGAAAAATTAAAGCTGTGAAATACTAATTGAAATATCCAAAAAAATTGGGAATTTTAATCGTAATTAAAATTAATTTTTAGTCATTAATTAAATCTCTAGAATTTTATTTCTAATAATTTTTATTGGTCTTCATCTCCACATTCTTTATAAAGTATCAGCTTTTTAAGATTATGGTTTTGAACACAGGTCTTTTATTTAAAGAAAAAAAAATTTCTCTTTTCACTGCATTAATAAAGACATTTTTTAATTTCATTATTTTTGACATTTTGTATTTCATATTTTCCCTTGTACATTATGGCATATATTAAAGGCAAATGATATTAATTATTTAGTTAAGTGACTATCACTTCTTTCTCAAATTCTCTATTATATGACATCTACTATGTGAAACCAATCGACTAACTACTAATTATGCCCTACGAAAGTTAAAATATTGCATTATTATTGGGAATACACAAATGTACAAAATTACCTAGCTCTTGCATGTAAAGTTGAATAAATGCTCAGAATAACCAATCAGGATGTTTTCACACAATTTTAAGGTCTATCATTAAAATATAATAGAGTTTGATGATTTCAATTAGAAGAGAAACAATGAAGTATTCATTCTTTTCGGCAAGGGAATACGGTAAACAAGATATACAATCTTGCCTTTAATGAATGAAGTCTTTAGAGATTAAACAAAGAAAGTTATTCAAAACGCGGCCATTTCCATTTTTGTTTATTAATATTTCCAATGATGTATTACCATTTTTCCTTCATCCCCAAGCTTCCTAACATATATTCTCAAATGGTGATTTAGAGAACTCGAGCACGCAAGTGGTGAGATTCACTATTTATAAAGAAAACCCCTTGTCACATCTTACAAGAAAAAGCAAAGGCTTTTAAAATCGGTGTGATGTTTCTGTAAGAGAATATAAAGATGTCTCTATAAACCAGAAATGGGATTTAGTTTTTGACAGACGATGTCATAAATCAATCCTCTCAGGATTCAATTTCTTTAGATAAAAAGTGAGTATGCGATATTATGGTTTCGAGAAAGATACCTAAGCTTTATTGCCTTCTGTAAACAAGAAAGACATGCTCCAGGGATAACCATGGTGTTCTTTCTTTACTTCTGATGTTCTGTGACTCTCTCTTCTATTTCTTTTAGCTATTGTCATTTTTTGACTGCGACAACGATGTATCGCACTTTAAGATGTATGAATCCCGTCGTGGTATTCTTAAAACGTTATGCTACAATCATTGTTGCTTACCAAGACAATACTGCAATGCATTTTAAGAATATCTTTTTTCACGTCAAATCTTGACTTTATTTGATATATTTATACTAAGAAAATTACATATATAGTTATTATGCTCCAATTCAATAAATTTTTATTAACTTCAGTGTATCGCATTTTCAGATATATGAGTCCAATAATGGTATTTAATTCTTAAAATAATCTACTATCTGTATTACTGGTTTGGAGATGTAATAGCCCTGTTAGAGTATATAATTCTTAAAGCATTCTGTTTCCTTCAGTTTTGGTTTACCAAAGCAACAGTGTTATATATTTTTTTCACGGCAAATTTCCCTTTCTGTATTTATAATAAAATTGTATTTCGAATCAATTAACTTTCAACTGTAATTATTAACATTTTTTCAAATTCATTTTTATGAAATTTAATTAATTCTTATTTATCTTAATTTTCAAGCTAACAAATTTGATTTATGAGAATCCGTTATTTTATGCAATTCAAACAAGCTAGAAAATACTATTACCTCATTCAAAACTCAAATACATGCCGATACAAGTATTCAGCACAAGTTTTAACTTTTATAACTTCCAATATAAATGCCTATTTCTAAAGTCTATAAATAAAAATATTAAAAATGCGTCAGATATAAAAGATTTATTTATTTATTTTCATTAAGCGTCTCCTACTCTAGTTCTAATGCTATATACTTTTTTTTATATATTATATTTTAACGAATTACTCATTCAGAAAAATATGTTGATATTCTAACTATGCTTACCCAATCATATTCTTCATAGAATATAAATCGATCCGTTTTATACCCTACAAATTTCACAAAAACCAAAATGATGGTAATTTTGGAGTATAAAATTATGCATCTACGACAAAGGAGAAATCATAAAATTTCGCTGTTAAAAATATATATAGAAGACAGTGTCTAATGGGTTAAGGCATGGCATGACCGAAAAACTCGTATCCAAGAAATAGTTATGCGCTCTGCCCTCTGACTTTTCTCATAAGCAGTATGTTTAAGAAACCGATAAACAAATATATAATTTAGTAGCAGATTCTTCGTTGCAATCGGTTCACTTCAGTTCAGTTGTATTAGCTCCCCATATTTAAAGCAACGCTAGGACTATTTTGAGACGGACCTCGTAATTTTGAACCGCGGTAGATGACAAGAACAACATCTGAGCTGGCTCCCCTCTCCAAACTTCCATACCACACGAGCGGTAGGGCTGTTACAATCCTGTTGGCTTCTGGAGGATTTCCTCGAAGCCAAACAAGATTTTCATGCCATTCAGCTTCTTTTGAAAATAATCCAGGAAGGCAGTCTACCTCGTGTATTACTTGAGTGTGCAAAGATAGTTTTGACCAGTTGAAGATTATTCACTTCCACTTCATCTTTGGTTCTTGTCTCATGTGATTGCTAGTTCAGATAGATTACAAATGACTTAGTGGTAATATAAATGCTTGCTCAAATTCCCAAGGACTTTTTAAAACAAACTAGAAGAAATTCTCTAGCCAACTTTGCACCTGGGTGTGTCTGACATATTAACATTTCCTTTTAAACCAATACTAAAACTATTACGGAAAGTTCACGCTCAGAGAAATGCCATTTCACAAGCTGGGACTACCTTCAGAACACAAAAGAACCTGGAGAAAGTTGATCTATGGTCGTCCAGGAGAAAATTCTAGAGTGGATGGTTGATACATCCTTTTGCTTTCGAAAATAGAGAGACACCAATTATCGGCAAATTTGCTCTGCAATTAGGAAGGAAACAGGACATCAAGTATTTTGGCATACCTAAACTTCGTACTTCGGTATTCACTTCAAGTACTTCCACATTCGGATGACCTAAAGTTTGTTAATAGCAAACGTCAATAATTTTGCATTGGACGTGAACAGACTGTATTATACAATCATCGAATTTGAAGCAGATCAGTGACTTTAACCCGTGGCATTTTATTACTAAAGCCTTTTTTAATTATTTCATATTGCATACTCCCAATTTGTTTTTACACTATTATGTTTTTTACTATGAAGTTACAAGAACTTTTTTTGTTATTTTTATATTCTCTGGGTAATTTTTCACAAAATTAAGTCTAAAAAAATCCTTGATTAAGTTTTGAGCATTAGTGTACTTTGAAAGTAACTAAGGAACATAAATATTTTTCAGCATACAAAAAAACGTTAGTTGAGGAGATATAAGTTCGCATATGTTTCATGAAGATTTGAGCATTTTTTAATCAAAATTACGTATATTCATTTCCTTTTCACCTATTTTTTGATAAGTTTTGGTTAGTTTTTTGAGTCTTAACTGTATTGTTCCTTTGGGTTTCTTTCCTCATAAAACAGCATCCACATACTGCATTTTTAATATTAATATTATTGTTGCTACCATTATTATTCTCTTAAATTGTTCTACTGTAGCACTCCAAAAAATAATTTCGCAATTACTTTCAATAAATACTAATACTACATCAAAATTGTTGTCTATTTCAAAAAATATTATCGTTCAGTATTTCTATTTGACATCTAATGCCCTCTGTAAAGACAACGTCGAATTAATTCTCATTTATTTGCTGTAAATGATGTGATTTGTCAATATGGCATGCTCTTAATACGTTTCGTCGAATATGAAAATCTTGCTCTATATTCAAAAAAAAAATCAAGCCCCACTTTATGTATAACTGCTTCCTAAACTGAATCATAGAGCTTTCACACACAAAATCTTAAAGTATTTCTTTTGTTCATAAGCCATTTTCATTTGTAATTACCAAAAGAAAATGTTTCTAAGTACAATAAAAATATGAACATGTTATTTCATAATTAAGAATAAACAATGGATGTCTTCCTTTGTCAAAGTTCCATGCATCTTTTGTGAATTATTGCTCAATTTAATCCCAAATAGAGGAATCCTAAGTCAACAAATGGCATATTATTCAAACTTCTATAGCTTATTTTATGTTGGATTAAAGTTCCGTTTTGAAGCAACTCGAGACTATTGGAGATATATCTATTAATTTTGGACTATAGTCTTGTGACTATGATAAATTAATAGGAAAATACCGAATAGCCTTGCTTTGTATCCAATCTCAGAACCAGTATATTAAGTACTCTCTTTCAGCTAATTATTATATGAATGTTCCTCTAAACGCCAACGCATTGCGCAACAAATGAGATGTTAAATTGTACCATGACATAATGTTACATTCATTTCATTGTAGAGAATATGTCTTATCAGCTTAACTTATGAATAGATATATTTCCAAAGATATCTTTTATATAATGGCTCAGGTAATCAAAATATAGTTTTTATTCCAAATATAAGTCTATATTAAAATTGCTTTAAAAGGAGGATGCATTTTTAAATAAGCAAGACATGACCAAAAGATTGAATTTAAAATTTAACATTTTATGATCTAATATACGTTTATATTTGAATTACATAGCATTCAGATTATGCTATTATAAGAAATGAATTGATAATGGATTCAGAAACATATATTATCTCTTCTCAAAGCAATGGACATATAAACGTATATTATCTATTCTCAGTCTTGCATGTTCTAAATATACATATATATATATATATATATATATATATATATATATATATATATATATATATATATATATATATATATATTATAACCAGATTTATTTAAAAATGCATTTTTAAGTAATAGAAAACAAATTAACAAATTAAAAATTAGTAAGAATGAAGAATTTTTGATAAAAAATTTACAATTTTATTCTTTTACTTTCAAACTATTTATTTATTTTAACCCTTTCTTGGGCCGTGGGAAGTATGCTTCCCACCAAATTTATCAATCTTTTATGAAATTATGTAGGTTGGCATAAGTTCTGACAAATTTTTTTAGTAAGTCAGAAACTTAGATGCTTCAGTTCTTTATCTCAGACAAAATGATGTGTCCTGATTTGTTACTTAATTATTAATTAACCAAATTAATTAATTAATCAAATTAAATTTATCTAATAACCTAAATGAATCTCTTTTCCTATTCTAATTTCAAGCCTAAAAATATTTTAACATAATATTACTAGAAAAAAATGGCCCTTTAAAGGGTTAAGAAATTTTCAAAGATCTTTAATATTTTTAATTCTAATGTCTAAGTATTTACAATTGAATAAAACTTGAGTGAATGATCTAAGAAAAATCTTTATAGAGACTATTATAACTTTAAATGAAATTTGTGGCTCAAATTTAAATTGATACATTTTATATAACATTTAATACTTTCATTTTATACGTATTTTTGGAAATTAAGTAGACCTCATTTTCATAAATATTTACTGATTTCCAAATCCATCTTTCAAATCATTCATTTAAAAAACCTTTGCAATTGCCTTCTAATAGTCAAAATTTCTTCACCTATTAAATAAAACATTCTCAAAATTTAGACTTTTATACATATTACATGTATGCAATTTTTATCTTTTGTCAAAATTATTTTTCCAAACCATGACGATCATAGTGCTGCGAACAGAATAGAAAGGCAAAAACCAGGAAAGAGAGAGTGCAAGAAAATATTTTGGTTTTATAGTTTTAGGAAAGAATGCCCCGGCGCAATTTTTTGATACCGTGGGAAAATTAATAGCCAATGCAATTCAGAACCTGCAGTTATATAGTGGAAATGGATTGCAAGTGATTAGGAAAATATTTTAAACCCCAGATTAATTAGAAATTGTTAAAGATCATGATATATCTTTCCCAATGGCGTATCGTGAGAACCATTGAAACTCTTAGAAATCTGTCTTAAATTTGGAGACATGAAAATTGTTTATTTATTTTTATTTGAAAGAAACAATTAACCACTAGATAAAAAGAATAATTGCAAGTTATTTTAAGTATATTTTTCTAATTTCTTGCAAGATGCGCTATGAATTCTAAAACTGAGTTGTTACTGCAACCATTAATAAGCTTGAATCAACTCCTATTAAAAGCTGCCTCATTTATGTCTCAGATTATAATTATCTTCCAATTCCATTTCAATATACAATAGAATGTATCTTTTTCAAAATAATAATTTATAATTAATTATTATTAAAATTTTGACAAGAATTATTTTCTTATAGTTCTCATTTTTAAAATAGTAATTTTCAACTGTTTCAATGAGCAGATAAAAAATGAGATATTTAAATAAATATAAAAATTTTTAAGATTTTTCAATAGCTTATCATGTGTGGCAGTAATGTTTAACATGGATTTAGAAAAAAAGGGCGCATAAAATAATTTAAAGAATTTTGAACAAAAATTATTATAAATAGATGGAGTTAAATAATAAAATATTATATTCTGACCATTGAAAATAATTACTTACATTAGTTCCTCTTTTAAACTGCTCCAAAATCATAAAAAACGGTGAATTAATTATTTAACGTTTACAGATTCGGTAACTAAAGGCTCGATAATGTCAACTTTCACATTCTTATGAGACTCAGTTTGGTTCAAAAAATTTTCCGTCATTCTTAAAAAATTTTACATGCAATTTATAATTAAATATCTTACTAAATTATTTTCATCCAAATTGTAATAATGGAAATATTAAAATAAATAGATATTATTTCATTTTTGTACATATGAATATAAACTGTAAGTAGAAAATTATTTTATTATTGTTAGAGATAGAATTTACTCAGAATATATACCTAATTTGATTGAATTTACATAGAGATAATTATTTGTGTTGGTTACTTCATATGTTGCATATTTTCAGAAACTAGCTATGTAAAATCAATTTTGGAAAGTACACTTTTAATAGAATATTGAAAAGTAAAGATTTTCCTTTTATTTTTAATTTATAATTCATTATTATAAATATTATAGAATTCTGAAATCAATTTATCACCACCATTACACACAAAAAGAAAATTTAAGTAAATCCTGAAAATCTTAACATTTTCAACATCATTAAAAGCTTACAGTGTACAAATTTCCACAAATCTAACGCGTTATGAAATTAATGAAAATCAGTAACGAAATTCTATCTTTGGACGAAAAAAGTCAAACTAAATAAAATTGTGTATAAACGTTTTAATAATTTTTAATTTCTTCCATTTATTATTTATTGCACTCTTTTGCAGATACATTTAGGTTACTTTATAAAGTAATCTCACTTACCTATAATGTTAAAAATACAGCTGTACGTTTTGCTTCCCTTACATAAAAATTATTTTTCTATCCCTCGAGTTTAAATCATTTTCTCCTTGAGACTTTGTTCTGAGAATACAAAATAATAAACACGTGTAGAGTGTCTCCAACCTACAATAAAATTTTGTGTCCGAGAATAACCACAAGTGAATAAACTAACTTTCTAACACTAACTGACTTCGAACTGTTGATTTATTGTTCTAAGTTTTACGACTTGAACTCATCTCAAGACTAAGAGAAAGCGTAACTTCACTTCGTCTTACTTCTTATTTGATTTTCACATCCACAAAAACTTAAATGGTGCGTAAATCTTTGATCACCAAAGCCAACCATATATTTCATAGTTTTACTGTAAAGAATATGAATATTTAATCAAAGCGGCCATTTAAAATCCTCTTTATTAATGTACTAAAAAGTAAGAGAATAATTTTTAATAGAACAATAAAAGTGTTTAATAATTTTTTTTGTTTCAATTTTCTGTATTTTGATGTTTAACATACTTTATTATTCATTATTATAAATACAAGTATAAGGGAATTTTGAAATCAAGTCTTTTCAAATTCACTACCAGAAGGCAATATTCAAACGAAACCAAAATTTATTTAAATAAATCGATCGAATGAAAATTCAGTTCTGAAAATATTGAAAGAGGATAATGTCATCGAGAGCACACAAGTCTAAAAAATTTCAACATTTTACCATATCAAGAAGTAAGTGTCAAATCGATTATAAAAATCCCTCATTCCAAACATGAAACAATTCACGGAAATTAGAAATATATAATTAATAAATACTTCGCATGGCGCTTCTTTACAGAAAAGAACAAAAATTTCAATCAATCTCAAGACGTTCACACTCAGCATTTAAATTATAGATTTAAAATCCCTTGCTAAAATATTTTTCAGTAAATGAATTATTTTTCGTTCTTTTTTTAATTAAAGAAATTAACTTTTTTTACCCACATTATTATATTTTTGCTCTTTTGAAAAAATAATTTTAATTTAAAATGGAAAATTTTTTGAATAAATTAATGTCAAAAAGCGTCACATTTTATATTCTTTGAAAATTCACCTTTTTTCTCAAATAATTTCAATCAACATTGTGAAAATAGTTAGAAAACATGAGACCTCATTGATACTTTGAATATTCATTCTAAGACAAGCTTAATAAAACACTATGTTATTAATTTTAAATTCCAAAGAAGGATATGTATTAGCATAGCGTGATATTTATGAAAGTTATCTTAGGAGAGACACATGCCTAAACTTTACATTTCATTAAAGTATTCCTTAACTATCAGAATGTAAAATTAAATTACTTACAGATAATTTAATGCGCCTTTGTGATCGGAAGTACATACAATGTATGAGATTATATAAATTTATGCATGATACACAGAGGTTAAACGAGCATAATAAATTCGCTGGCTCATCACTTTCCATGAAAGGTCATATGCAAATTTTTAACTTTGCTTTAGACACAGAATGATTGCAAATGTTACACAAAACAAATGGGTGTAAATAAAGATTGCTACAGAAGCATTTTAGATTATTGAAATTGTTTAGATTAGTAAATTTTTCAAGTGAAATTGTTTATATTCGATTATCCGCTAAAAATTCAACTAGTATAAATACGGGACACATTATGAAATATTTGTTTGACCAAACTTTATTTTGTCTGGCTTCTTTCATCAAAATTCATGTGATTTAGTAAATATTCAACAAATCCATTAGAGAGTGAAAAATTTGTTTGGAGTTATGACTTTCAAAGCGAATTTCAATGCTGATCATAACATTCGAATAGGGCAGCCAAATCTCTTCTTTACATTAAGCTCCATTAAACATGTATGGGAGAGTTGAGAAAAAATGTTTCGGCATGTCGATATCCATCCATTATGATAAACTTGTACTGATTACGCGGATTCAATGTCTAGTAAAAATTCCAGTTAGAGAAGAGTAATAAAGAATGATTGTAATTTTAGGTTTATATTTAGAGTTCATTCAAAAAGTGAAAACTGGGAAAAAATTATAACATTTTGTAGTACAATTAAGACCAAAGGAAATCAAATTATAAAGGAAAAAAGACTTTTATTACTAGATGTAGAAATAGCGCAGCATTTGGGCTGCATGATAGATATGAAAACTAAATAAAGGAACGTTTTATGCAATTAGTTAAAACTTAATCAGCATTTCAACACAAATTTTGATCACATTTCATTTTTATCATGTAAATGAATTTCGACACATTTGTGTAATTAATTCACTTGTTGACTCTGCAATTAAGGGCTTATTTTTTATATTTTTCTTTTATCTTATAATTTATTGATAAAATATGTTCAATATATTTCCGTTGAGCATATTGTAACGAAACTATTCTGAAAATTGTGTTATTGTAGATTGGAAATTCATTAAATCTCTGCATATTGTGTCCTCTAACTCGGTTAAAGTATCTACATTTGCAGAGTATTCAAGTCATATTAAATGATTTAACATGTAAAAAGCCACAAAAAATCAATATCGGGAGAATAAAAATTTCGTACAACCTGTAATTTGCACATACGTAGTTTTTGTTTAAAAAGACAGCCTGTAATTTTTTCAAAAAAATAACACTAAAATAATATTTTTGCATTGTGTAAAATATTTCTTTTTTTAGTTCTTATGACCATTTTACTAACCAAATTAAGTTTACAGGCCGTTTTTAATCATGGTAATGAAAATGCGAAATATTCGTCGCTCTCTCTTTGTAGATTTATCCTCCATGGTTTAATATTTATGCAACATTTTTGTCCCAAATGTGTTTTTTAAGTTTCCATGCTGGTCTAGCTTATCTAAAAGATGTAAAATTGCATTTTACTAAGTAATATCTTTTATTTGTTTTTTTTCGTCAGTTGATCTGTTATTCAATACAATCATATTCTTCTTGATTTCATAAAGTATCCGTTCAACAATACCTCCCTGCTTATTCAATTTCGGGTATGCAGGACGGCGAATTTCATACTTAAAGAGTTATTTCCCAAGAAATTATATATTTTAGACACTTTCACGATTAAAAGCAATTTGAATGTTCAATGAAAACGGGCTTCGTCAGTTGAGAAAGACGACACCACAGCAGGTAACATTTTCTCCAAACCGTTGCGTCTCATAAAATAAAAGCGTTTTTTCATGCTATCATATTTAATTTGCACAGGATTCACTACACGGCAGATCGTTAAGGAAATCGGGTTCCAAACCTGAAACCGTCATATTTCTGAGCTCGATTACGGAACAATTATCAATCCGTCCCTAAGTTTTGCATTATGTTTTTTTTTCTTTTCATTTTTGGTGTTATTTACTTTTATTTATCTTGACTTGTTTCATATTTATTAATGTGGAATACCGATTTTCTACTCACTTTTTAATACAATAGAATTTTGAAACGCACATTTGTGTATTCTCAATATCAATACAACTTTTTTTTTACTTTTTCAGAATTTTTCTATCAGTTAATAAGTTAATATAGTTAAATTTTCACCTGGTAAATGGATGTTAATTTTTAGTGAATTTGATAAAAGATAGATTTCAAGATTCAATAATATATAAAAATGAATAATAAATTAAAAGCTTTGAATTATAAATTAGTTTAAATGTGAAAAAAATATATTTTTTTAGTATGGAAATGAAAATTTATTTTAAAAACTGTTTCTTTTAAATGTATTCCTTCTTACATTTAACTCCTTCCAACATGCAAGAATTTACTGAAATAATAAGCATTTAATCTTTGATAAACTTTAATAACTAGTAGAGGCGTTATTCTTTCAAATATGGCAACTGTAATATGTGTTTCCTTTTCATGTAATAAAATAAATAGTATTGTAACTCTCCAGTAACATTGTCTCTAGAGGATAAACAATAACAGAATTGAAAACCGTGTATGTACAATATGTTTAAAAATCAAGTACAGAATGTATTCGAAACGAATTTACCTCAAAATTTATATAAAAGAATGCCTTTTCGATAAAGCTAACATAACCAGATATTCGGTATTTCACAAATCAAATAACATTTATGTTATTTTCCTTTTGTATTCCTAAAGTATCAGCTGTTTATAAATAGCTCACGTTATACTATTCTTTAAGAATATCTAGAATTCATGTGCTTTTAAAATGGCATTTTGAAAGGTTTATTAAATTTACAAATCATGAATTTAATTATCAATATATGCAAATATATTAGATTCATTATTTTAAAACGTTTCATAGCTAATATTAATATTTAAATAAAAATATTTTCTCTTCAGATTTGAGTATGGTTGAAAGAAAAATATTTCTCTTTTTAAAGTGTATTAATGTTGAAAGCTAATTAAATGCCAATTCATTAATGCTTTTATTAAATTTCTGAGTTGATCTTTTTCAAAGAATATTATCTAAACATATTAATTCTTAAAATTTTAAGGTTTCAACATTTGACTCTAAATACCTTCACTGTGTATTTGAAAATGTTGGCTTAAATTAATTTTTGAAGACATTCATATCGGGAATATAACTAATTTATTGTAATCATACTCCTTCAAAACAAATTTTTTTGGAAATTCTGCCACTTTAGCAGATATGCTTTTAACATGAAAACTTTGCTGATAACAATTTATTTCTAACAGATCGCTCTCTAAGCAATAATATTTATTGCTAACAAAGTATTGAACAAATGCTTGTAATTATGTTTTCGAAGGAAAAAAGATTATTATTCTTGTGAGCATGAAAAAAAGTTAGAAAATATTATTCTTAATTGCTTCTGTTGCATAATGATTTTTTGTTGATACTTCTTTATGAAAGTTGCTAATTAAAAGCTTACAAGATTCTAATAAATCATCACATCTTTTTCTATAAATAATTAAAGACCCAGCTGTATCTTAATTCAGATATTTACTGATTTAATTATATAAAAATAATGATAAAATAATAAGTTTGATTATTACACATTAATTGCTTAAATATGTATTAATTTAATTGAAGCATGTTTGATATATGTAGGTACTATTTATTCTTTATGCGTATTTTGGTTTTTGAATCCTTATATTTAAAAAAATTCCCAAAAGTATCATTCTAATATTCAGTTAGGATATTTATTAAAAAAATGCAAATTTTGTCATTTTTTCAACTTAAAATGGTCCTATGAGATGGAGGAAAGGTCTCTATTTTTTTTAAAAGTTGCATCATCATCATACAGGCTCATTAAGTAATGTCATTTTTTAAATAATGCGTTAGTTAATCAGTCTTACATAAAGAAACGCTCCTATTATTTTTTTGTTTTATCATTTGCCTCAGAGACCATTGGAAACACATATTTCATCTTGTAATTATAGTTGATAAATTAATTTGATGGGAATATATTTGAAATGATGAAAAAAATTTTGTGAATTGCCTCAGAATGCATTTTATTGTCTTTTACCCAAATATCCTAAACTACAGGTTTTTTTTTTTTTTTGCTACTCAGAAAAAATATTTATTTCAGAGAATATTGCATATAAATTGCTTAATATTAATTATTTAATGCTAAACAATTTATATGCTAGTTACTTGTATTTAGAATATTACTTTTAACACGTAACTATTTAATGTCTTCAATTTCAAGTAATTTATAATCCTTATATCCCTTTTGTAGGAAAAGGTTGGAAATTGATTTTTTATAAAAAAGACAGGGCTTGATATTTTAATACACTGAAGATAAATATCTTTGAAAGACAAATTAAAATTTGTAAATACTAATAAATCAAAATTAGTATAAATAAATAGAACCTTTTTCACTTTTACACTACCTAAAAAATCAATTTCCTTCCTATCATGCACTTCAAGCATAAGATCCGAGAGTATAAATTTTATTAATATTAATATAATAAAAATATCAAGGGCCGTGGTGGACTGGTGGTAAGGTCTTGCCTTCAGGTTCGAGACCTGATTCCACCGCAGAGTCATCGTGTAAGCGGGTGTAGTGTAAGATAAATCCATCAGATCCAAATGTTCTCTCACTGGTGTGGTATAGAAGTTTTTAGAGGGGTTGCCATTTCAGATGACGTCCTCGTCACCTGACTATGGTTCAAAATTACTTGGTCCATCCCAAAATAGTCATAGTATTGCTTTAAAACTCGATGTTAATATAACTGCTAAAATTGTATTTGATTCTCGGAAATAGCGAATTTCGATTATGTAAATTGGTGCTTCTCAAATCTTTCACATCCAGTTCATCTTCGTGAATGCTTCTGTCCTACAGGCGAATGAATAACGCGTCTACATTCTGACATCTCAAATTTTATCCATAACATTTGTTAAAAAATCAACCATGAAGGATTAAAAAAATGTTTCTTCCACTGCCCCCACAGCTTCATTCCTTGTTGAAAGAGTCAGATTTAGCATTTTCAGATTCCTCTATCCGTATTGCCCTTTCTTTATCCTCGTCATTAGGTTTTATTTTTTATTTTATTTCTAAACTTGACGTTGAACGGCTGCAAAACTTTACCGACAACCAACATTCATGCCAGAAAAATAGATCTTAAAGTAGATTTTTTTTAAATGCCAATTGTAAATAGAACATAAAAGAATAAGCGTTACTCGCGGAAATTAACATCACTGTCAACTGCATTCCTTGGTTTAACATTACTTTCTATCATATAAAAAATTATTTCAAATACATGAAAAAACTAAACTTTTATTTTATCAAAAGCTTTGGAATATAATACTATATATAATCTTTCCTATATCATCTTATGACAAATAAACTTGACAGAAAACGGTATTATTATTATACTTAAATATATTAATTCGATGCTTTCTAAAGTGCGAAAGATCGTCTGCAATTAAAGCACGTTACTTTGAATAATTTTCAAATGAGGTGCTTTATATTTAGCACAATACTTTCATTTTAATGCTATCATTTTTTTATCCGAAGCTTTTGAATTAATAAGCTTTTTCATAAAACTAGTTAAACTGTAAAAAAGGTTAGATTGATTTTTGACCTAAAAAAGTGAATGAAGCTTTAAAATTAAGAAATACTTCAGTTAAATATATTCCATAACGTTTACAACAACAAATTGTATGTTAATAAAAAAATTAATAAAGCAAAAAAAAATTTTTTTAACCCACTAATATTAATGTTCTAAACATTAGAAAGTTTTTTAATTTTTTTCGCCTTTTAACAGAGAAATTCTATTTCTGAAATAATTCATCTGAGTTACATGACAGCATTTTCCCAAAAGATGAATCCTATCGTCTTGCAACTACTCTCATCCAAAGCTTACATATGAATATAATTAATGATGTTTATTATCATTATTATTATTATTATTATCAACTCATAAAAAATTCAACAATTTGTAGAGGGGTGGTGTAATCAAAGCTGCAGTATCAAATCCCGCTTCTGAGCAGTAAAAATGTCCATTCATCCTGCTGCATTATTTGTGAAAACAAAAAGGTACCATTCATAAAACAACCCCTCTATAGTTTCCAAAGATTTCAGAAGCAGAGTTTAAATATATTTGGAAGTGGATTGGAAGATTTTTAATATTAATATAATAAATTTGAATATAAATAAAAAAAATAACTGTATTTGTATTTAATTTTACCTAGAAGTTTCGTGATTTTTATTTTCAGATGCAATTGAATAAATCTTAGTAAATGACAGTAAAAAATACAAGAAAAATAAAAGGAAGTATTTATTTAAGGTTTTATTTTTAATTAAAATTAATTTGAAAATAAATTATTTCTCTGATAAGACCTACCTACATGAAATAAAAAAAATGTCTTACGCTTATTGACTAATAATTAAATTATTCAAATGTTATTATTAATGACAATTTTAAGATATGCCTATGAATACTACCGCGTAATGGGATTACAGTACCCCAATGATTACAGTGCGCGATACATCATTGGCACCAATATAAATGCTGAAATTTCTGTAAATATACTACTTTGGAATGATAGACCCTCACTCTAAATGAAAGTCATCCCTGCCTTTAAAAGATTTTGAAAGCAATAGCGCAGGATATAAATTTTAAAAAATAGCGAGTTCGATTATATCTTACGAAGTGTAAGTATAAACGGTCTAAAATAAATAGTAGTAATAATTAGTTAATTATTTTTCGTTGAAATATTTATATTTATGTAATTATACAATTATACTGTTATTTACCGCAAAACGATATTTAATTCATCGTATACTTAGCACACAAAGAGAAAACATATAATCATTTGAAAATCTCCCAATGACAATTTGATGAATCTCCATATATTAAACCTCTTTCAGTTTTTGGAATCATGTTTGGGTCATTCGATATGTCTGCAAGAGAAAATACTAACTCAAAAACGAAGTGAGACATATAAATAAAATTTGGTGTGGATTCTTAATAACAAAACTTCAGCTCTGTTAAATTTTGAGCCTATTCAGTCAAAAAGATGTGTTTCGAAATGCATGCTCCATTTTCCGCCTTATACGATGAAGCTAAGCACAAAATGTGTTATATTTTTATGGTAAATGAGTAAGTGGAAATGAAAATACGCGCACTGAGTTAATATGAATTTCAATATTAACTGTTATGTTTCAATTAATATCAGTACCGTTCTAATGAAACTTATATTTCCATATCAATGCCGTTCGAATGAAACCTTATTAAAAGTATATTTTCACCAAAAATTAAGATAGCTACTTACACTCTTGGTGCCTTGAAATACAATAATATTTATTTTTAGAACAAACATAGATGGGAATACTATTTGAAATTTTTGTTCCCTTAAATCTAAAGAAAAATTTTCTTTGTAGACACTTACAAACTAATAACGAAATAGTTAAGGTTTCTAGCTATAAAAAAATATAAAATAGAAATCTTCCGATAATAGCAAACTCAGCTACGTCTTTTAGTCCTGCTATTGAACTAAAAAGGTTTCCGTTATGTGATTTACGAGTGGCAAGATTCTTCTATTATAGTAGTAAAAAATAGAGCTAGTAGTTTCTTAAGAACCATCCTAGCCTTTTCTTGAAGCAAAAGAAGTTTTCCTATTTTTATTTGTCTAGGTTTTAGTATTACCTCTATTCAAACCGTAAGCACATTTAATTATTTCATTTTAAACCAAATAATATCTTTTGATTTTGTATTTAAATGTAGGTTTTAGTATTTTTGAGATGAATATCTTTTAAACGACTTATAGAAAGTTCGTTATTTAAATTCAATAATTGAATTTCCCTTATTTTTTATCAGTTTAGAAGCTCGTGACTATATGGGAAAGACTTTTATTGTAACTTAAGTTTTTTTTAATTTATAAACATTAATTTGTTTAAATATACTTTATACGATTTTTTAAAAAAAATATTTGATTTGCAAAAAATATTTTAAACTTTTATTTTACTCACCTGTTTTTAAATAAACAGAAACTGTAATTAAATTCGTATCAAACAATTAAACAATATCCCTTCTTTTGTTTCAAAAGTTCTCATCTTATAAGAAATTTTTTATTGTTAATTGTACTTTTTTATGCTATACTAGCATAAAAGTTTTATCACCAGACTTTGCGCTGAATGGACACAATTTCGTTTTAATTCATTAATATTAATTTTATTAATCATGTATTTTGTACCATCTCTTCGACAGATTGTCTCACAATTGCCTTTTACAATACATGGTGAAGTAAACACGTTTCTCTTTATTCTGATTACTTTTAAAATAAACAATTTTATGATTAAAAAATAATTTGAGATCTGAAATAGATTCGAGGTTTATTCTTATTTAATTCCTTTGTAATTTCATGCCTTCTTTTTTTATAATTTATTCTATACTTATATCTTCTTGGTTTCTTTTGAAATACTTAATTTATATTCCTGTGATTCTTCGGTTTTCTCGTCTTTCGAGATTTACAGTTGCGTATACTATTCAAATAGTTATAGATTTCACTTTCCTTTTCATCTATAATTTATTTGTGAAATAACATTTAATTCGTAATATGTTATAAGGAAGGAGTCTTTATTAATGTTAATCAAAAATTGGTTCTTGTCTCTACATTATTTTTGATATTAATTATATATGTAAAATAACACAATTATTGCATGTATAGTGCACTTTTTTATATACTATAAAAATAATTAATCAAATGCTATTTTTCATTGTACACCCTAAGCATTTCAATGACTCAACCCATCAATATTACCCTCAAATCAGTATTTAGTAGATATTTGTTAAGATACAAATCGTTTGCCGAATCTAAAATCCCATAAAATGGAAGGTAAGGTTATTAAAATTCATTAAAAAATAACTTTAAAAATAAGAATAACACTTCGGCAAATGCTCTCCAAACAAAAACATTATTAAAACAAATATTTCTTCAAATCTTAGTTTGCCATTATTCTTTCCATACTTTAGCTATTCGATTATATTGTCACGTAGATATTCTAGTGTTGAACTCAATGACGCACACAAGAAGCAGAGCTAAACCAATTTATTAACTCAACTCAGAACTGAGAATACAGTAACTGACAAATCTTCTGCTTTTATTCAAGCAGAGAAAGTTCCAGAATACTCTTCTGGAGACAGTAAGAAAAGTTCAGAACACTTGTCTGGTAAACTAAAGAAATGTCCAGTATCTTTTGGAACATGAAATAAAGGAAAACATAAAATCATGAAATTAAGTATTTACATATACTATTAATCGAATTGTCTCTAGCGGGATTCGAACCCAGGTCCCTCGATCATGAGACCAATGCCATGACCATTCGGCCATGGAGATTCGACTGTCTTTCTTCAATGCGGCAATATTGATTAAATTTTATAACATTACAAACGGAAATTTAAACGCATTACTGAATTTCTCTTGAGCATTATTTTTCCACAAGCTTATATGCGGTTTCTGTTTTCTTAAAATCTTGTTGCTAAGATTCTCTCCATATTTTGTATTTCTTTCTAGATTCTTATTTTAATTCAAAAAATGATACATTTAAATAATGCATGCTAAATTTAATATTTTTGATAGTCAGCATTCTTACATGAATCTATTCTTGTACAACGTGTCTCACTTGAACATTAAATTGTAGAAGTGTGAAGTTCAAATCAGTATTTGAGTCAAAGCAGCAATTAGTTTGGAGGACAAAAATCCCTTGGACAAGCTTAAGTAACTTAGATATCTTTATTTTTCTTTCATAGATTAAAATATAAAATTTTAGATCTTACAACAAGGGAATAAAAATTAAACTTAATCTCTTGATTCTAGGTAATTAAATAAAAATGAAATTATTGAAAATCCAACGTCCTCTGAAAATCTCGTTTCAAATCTTTTGAGTCAAAAATAATAAAAGGTTTTAAAACCATTCATGTATTAGCGTACTAAAAAGTAGAATTTATTCTTTGTCGATAATTTGGGAGTCGTAACCAAGACATAAAAGCTTGAAACGTTTATAGGAATTATCTATGCAATTCGGAAGTTTAATCCCATATAATATATTTCAATTTCTATTAAATACCTTCGAAAATTTCCTTCACGTGATATTCATTTGATTTTAATTTCCTTATCTTATTGTTTTCAAGCCTGATTCTATCGAAATTTTGTTTTGTCTGCTCCCATGCTTTTTGATTAAAAAAACATTCTATTTTTAATACTTTAAAAAACAGTATTTTTAAAATGTTGTTATTTTTGGTATTTAATTTTTGTTTTGTTTTTTCAATTTTTAAAACATAATTAAAAATAATATTTAATCCTGTTAATGGTTTTTTTTCCTAAATTCATTACCATCTGTCACCATTCGTCTGGTATTAAAATATGTTGATTAGTTGACGATTAAGCTCTGAAATTATTAAAATAGTTTGTTGTCATCATAGCGCACAACCGTATAAAATATGTGATTGGTACTTCAAGAAGTGAATTAACATTCGATGAAAAAAGTTCCACCTTTAAAAAACATGAAATAAGTCAAGTTATATGTAAACATATAAAAATAAGAACAAATGCCCTATAAAACAGCAAATCCCACAGGGATTTAGAATTTTCTATACACTTGATACTAGAAATAAACGACAACAATTAAATTCTTTGAGATTTTATCCACTTTTATGACATTTAATATATTATTTTGTCAATATCAGTTTTTGAAATTTTTAAAGTTTACGCATTTGGACATTAAAAGCGAAACATATTTAAATAGAATTTAATATTTTTTAATTTTAAATTTGAACTGAAAAGGACAGTGAAAGCACTTTTTCACTTGAAGAAAAAAAACCAAATCATTTTATCCGTCTAAAGAGCCGCCTTATTCGTAAGATATTCATTTCATTTTCCTTTACTTGAAGTAGTTTCGGAAAATTGAAGACAAAACAGTTCGCGAAGTTTTATCGAAATGAAAAGAAATCTCCCATCTGATTTCTAAATAGCATTTTTCTTCTAGCAGTGCTTGAGTCTCCGAAAGATTTAGTCCACCGAATAATCATCCAATATTCAAGCGAACGAAGAAATATCTAATAATGGAAAAATTCAAAGATGCATGAAGAAATGGAAGTTCTCGTTTATGTTTAAGTTTCCCCTGTAAAATCGAAAATCTTTAACCTTTGAGACTTCCGGATTCATTCGTAAAGATTTCTATTTCTCTAAGATAATACTTCATTAAATGTGATAATCGATACTAAAATATTGAAATTTAACGAATACTGTCTCTTCCAAACGATTACTTTTTTTCAAAATAAATTCAGTTCTTTATACGTTATTGGATATTCGAATATGTAAAGGAATTCAAAGGATTTTATTTGTTTATAAGGGAACTTGCATTATTTTTGTATAACATTCTTTATAATACTGTATTTTAAAAATAATTACTTTGTCTAGACAATTTATTTATTAGGGACTTTCTCATGACCTATATTCATATGGCATATGTATAATCAAGTTAGATTATTATAAAGAGAAGATGTATTATTCATAATCTTTACAGTAAGCATTTTTAATAATTTTTATGCGTTCAATTTATAAATTTTTTATTCTTTTTTGCCACTTTTTAATATTATTTTTTCAGTTCCCTTAGCTAAGATCCTATATTAGTCTATTTAATTCTTTTCAATCAACTGCTATTTAGTTATTGATAAATATCTATTCCAAGATGAACACTATATTTATGCTTTTCGTATCTATATTACGTGTGTCCTTATGTTTCACTTATTAGCATCATGTATTTTTATTATGTTTTCCATATTTATCTAATTTAATCGGAGGAAGTGATTGCAATAATTCCAACATAACCAAATAAAAATTAGCACATGTCAGCAGGTCTTACCTATTGTCCAAAGGGATATAAATAAGGAATTGGTAAAGTCATATCTCTTTTCATAGATTGAAAGTGCGTTAAAGCCATATATGGACCATCATGAAGTCTTTCCATGGCACCATGGAAGCCATAGAAAGCCTACAATAACAAAATATTTTTATTTAACTTATCTTCAGCTGTAAGTAAACAATCAGGCAGTCGGTATTACATTCATTTACTGACGTGCTAGAGACAAATTTTAGGCACTTCAGTAACAGGACGTTTTCATAATTTAATATTAGTTGAATGATGAATTAAATTAAATTTTGATTCCATACAATTGATTCCACCTGGAGTAGCTTTGAGAAAATAATGATTTTAAGATTCCATAACGTAAATTATATTCCATATCAGTTTTAGAAAATTGATCTCAGTATTCAATCATTTTTACCATGATTTGTAAATTCAAAACTACGAATTAAAAAATAATCGAAATAAAAAAAAAATTACTCTTTTTAGTAATTTGATAAAAATGATTAAATTTTTTTAATTAAAACGTATTATTATTTTGAATAATATCCAGAAACTGTTTATTGCTTTAAATAAATTTTAGGTATAGTCTTGGAAAAAATAAGCCTTTTAACAAAAGAGAAGGACATGAACACATGAACATAACTTTAACACATGAACATACACATTTCAACTATTTTTTTTGTAAAGGCTTAGAATTTTAAGCAATCGTCTTTAAAAAAAGCGGGATATTCTTTTTATCAAAAAATAATAATAAACATTCTCAATATGCACATTTTTATATAAACATAGACTGCTAGAGCATCTCACAACAATAAAAATTTAAATATTCAAGAGAAGATTTACATTTTTTTCATTGACAATAAAAATAACTTGTACAAAGCAACACAGTCTGTTTGGAGCTTTCAAAAATGTGAATCTGGGTGAAATTTTAATACCCTCTCGTGGATTTTGAAACATTTTGCAACTATAAAATATTAAACTCAAATGTTCTCAACAAATCTAGCACATACATTCTCCGCCTTTCACTAACTAGTGTAACTTGAAAAGAGTATTACCAAGCCTAAGCATTACAGAGAATTCTAAATCTCAATCAGAAGTAAAATCTCTGACATATTCTGATTTTCCTCAGTTACATAATAAAAATTTTCAAAGCTAATGAAATCCGCTGTCTAGACTTGAAGAGGGAAGTTACACTCTCGGTAAACATATAAATTCCATGCATTGAAAATGTTATGCTATTTTCATATAAATAAAGCATCCAAGAAATTTCTTAAAAAATACTTTTCAAATTTATTTCTTAAATAATGTTATTCAGTGCAATTACATTAGATTTCGCTTCCCCTTGGAATGAAAATGTTCTTCTTTTATAACAAACAATATGTTTGTTTCAGTAGCAAGATTTTGTATATAGTTGGCAGTCGCAATGTATTATGTATAAACTAAATCTTATAGTTGCGAAGCAATGAACAGGATTATGTAAGTTCTGTGGATAATTCGTTGCTTATTTTAAAAGATGGGAAAGAGTAAACTCACTAAATAAATTATACTTGATAAAACTTATTCCAATTCTATAGAGACTATTTTTATGAAAGGAGACTTTATTAATTTCATATTCCGCTTTGTTATATATTTCTTCCCTGGTTTTCTCGTAATGTCTAATAAATTTTGAAAATACTTCTTTTCAATACTTGTTTGTAATGAATTTAATAAAATATTCTTAGAAATATGCAAATCTTTCAATCTTCTGATGTTAGTTTTGTGAAAAAAAAATTTACAACAAATTGAATAAATCCCCAAACGTGTAATCGCTTCCTTTCAACGTCCTTCTATAGGAAACCTGTCTATAGGTCAGTTCGTATGCATGCAAGCATAAAGAGTGATAGATCAAGACTAGATAGACCAGTTGGCATAAGGATTTCAGCATCGAAATTAAGGATGCATATCAAGTTTTGGAACAAATCCATCATTGTGCTGACTACCAATCTCTTTATCTGTCTCTGTGCAAGTGAATATGACAACTTAAACCCTCAACAAGCTACATAAATAAAATTCTGTATGTAGTAAACTGTACTGAATTTCTAAAGCTATCACTCAAATGTATGAAACTCAAAAAGCATATTCAATTTATTTTCAATATGCTGTGAAATTTAACATCATTCGCATCGTACTGTGTAAATAAACGAGGAAGTCGATGATAAAATTCTTCAGTTGATGAATGTCTTCAAAACTATAGCTTATATAATTATAATATTCTTCTCGTCAATTATTTTAAGAAATAAACATATAGTACAAAATGAATTTTTAATACTCGCTTTTTATACGATTTTATTCATATTAATTTCACTAATTCATTTTTCCTTACAAATTTGTCCTTTAATTACCTTACAAAAGTTAGGTAATTAAATGATCAGCAAAATGTTTTAACTTCAAATGGTTTATGGTCAAAACGCCACAAACATATATATCAGCCGAGCCTCAAGAAATTTTTGCAAAAATGAATTTCCATTTGATCTGGTAACTCAATCGGAATAATAAAAATCTGAAAATAAAAATTAAAATTCTGTTTCTTTTTTTATATTTTTCCATTAAACAGTAAAATTTATATATGTAAAGTTACATCATTTCAAAAAGCTCTCAATTTGCGTTTACCTTATATAATACTAGGTACTACTAACTAGAAAGAACATGCTTTATTTTATTCAAAGATGAGCCATAGCAGAGAAATGAAATATAACACTGTCATAATCAAGAGCTTCACGTTATTAAATAAGTGCTGAAACTGTATTGTCTATTTTAATGAACCACGTAAAAACCAAACTTCAAAGGTAACAATTTAATAATCATTGTAATCACCAAAAAAAATATTAAATTAAAAATATTATTATAATCCTTCTTTGATAAGGGAGAATGCAATTAATTTAAGAATATAAATATTAATAATTAACAACATGTATGAAATGTAATTTATTTATGCTCCTAAGAAAATCAGAATAATTAATAAAATATTATAATTTACTTAAATAATAAATCATCGGAAAGTAGCATAACTGAAATCTAAAGAAATTTTAAAAAATAAATATTAATTAGAATAGAATACTTAATCACACATTTTAATAAATAACGTGATTTTATGAACTAAGGAGATTTCTATGTCTCCTACAAAGGCCTGAGTGTGCATTATTATGAAACGAACGAGTAAATTTCGAAAAAGAATTTCGTTCAAATGAAACAATGCTTTAAAATGCTAAAAACATTTAATCACTTTTGAATTAAACCTCTGGCAGAATACAGCATTTTCATAACAAAGTACTATTTTTATTTATTAAAAAATTCAAATAAAGAGATTTTTAAAAAATAACGAGTGGGAGTGTTGAATACAGAAACGTATATTGATATTCTCACTTGTCTCGGAAATTGTATAGTATCCCGAATGTTACAAAGAACTGAGTTTTCATAATATTGATTTTTAGACAGAATAAATATATTCTATTTCCATTGTAGAGCATTCTCAATCCGGATGCCACATACAAAAAAATGGTACAAAGAGTTGAAAATTGTTTTTCTCTCCCCTTTCTTCCAGCTCTTTGTTGTCTCAAAATCGCATGATTTGAGATTGCAATAGATATTCTTCCCCTAGCTATGATAGCAAAATACAGCAACAGTTATTACTATTGATATCCATTTCATATATTTTCTGTAGGAATTTTGAAGCTTCCTAGATAACAATACATGAATCGTATATACGCGAATCGAAGATTTTGTTGAGAGCGATGAGTTGGAATTGTTAGATCGTACACAAAAATGGACGGGATCTCATTTTTTTAATTCAATAAATTGCCATGAGATAAACAGTAGCAAAAAAATACAGATAATTTGAAATATCAATGGCAAGCAATGTAGACAGACATATTATTTCAATCTGTTTCATTAGTGTATCAAAATATATAATTTTTAAAAAGCGATTAAAAATTCGATAATGTTTCACTACATTATTTTCCTTAAATATATTTTGTAATAAATTGCATGTTTTAGCTATTTAGATAAATTTTATTTCATTTATTTAATCTTAAATGTGGAGACATTTAATTCCAAAAAACGATGTTTTAATTTTTTTTTCTTTATAAATAAAGCTCAATATGGTCATCAAGACAATTTTTCCAGACGATTAAGTCCACTATCGCACAGGCGCAAAGTTTCGGCTTCTGAGATGAAGGGCTCCATGTTCGGAACAGGAGATTTATCTTGTTCATGAGCCTGATGCACGTTAAATTCGACATCATGAATCAAACATTCGTCTGTAGATATGATGGTGAAATTTAGAAATGCAGTGCTAATTCAGGCACCGTCCTCATAGTCTGACCATAGTTCAAGATTGCTAGATTAGTTCCCATATATCTCTCGCATTGTTTCCAACTGGTATGCTAATATATCAGAAACTAATCTCAATCACACATATAAAGAATTTTAATAATCTCTTGTAATCTGAAGCTATAGACACATAAACACATAATAAGAACAACGTCAGTGGCAACCCCGTGTCTGAATTTCGATTCTTTATTAATTTTAACGAAACGTAGCGTGCATATAATCTCTGATTAAAACAGAATTTGAACACGCTATGATTCTATGACGAAGCGAAGACTCTGCTCTGCAACTTAATTTCCACGAAAGGATTTAAATAATTAAAATGATTTTTTTGAAAAAACGAACCATTAATTAGTATAACAAATGGAGAGAAAATCCATTATTACTTTCATTTGGAAGTGTAAAAGGGAAATGTAAATTAGTGAAGAGCTGCTAAAATCGCTCTGAGTGAATTGTAATTACTTAGAAATTATACAGTCAGAATCATTTTTATAAAACATTTTTATTGAACTTGATTTCTTTCAAGTTTCTAAAAATGGAATTTTGCAACAGAATTTGTACTTATTTCTGTTGTGATAGGGTTTTGAAATTTCGAACATTTGAGTATCCTCGATTATCGATCATTCTTACTAACCAAAATATTTTCTTTATTATGTTGGCGTCAGCTTTGATAACTTTTCTATGATGAAAATGTTCAATATAGCACTGTCTTTTTTTTTTCTCAAAAAAATGATATTTGCTTGTACTAGTTCTAAATAAAGCATATTATTTTAGAAATGGAACTTCTAAATTTATAACATTTTATATATTCTTATATGCATGAAATAAATTTAGTTTCCATAATTTTAAGAAAAAAAGAAACACTTTTTTTAAACACTTTTATTTAACATGATTTGCTTCATCTTCGATAAGAAGGAATTGTCGAATCGACATCTAATTATCTTGCTATTACGCTAGAAATTTAAAATTATATACGTCTGTGCATAACTTTAAAAGTAATTGAATAATTAAATTAAAGCCCGCTTAAATACTATTTCTTCTGTTTGGGGGATAAGAAAAAGAAATGTTCTCAATATCACTGCAATATTTTAATAATGACTGTAATATATTAAATTGAAATATTTCTAATTTCTAGTATGCTAATAAAATGTGTTACTAATAAATGAGGTGCATTTTTCATCACATTCTATTGGTATTGAAATTATAGAAATTACTTTCTTTTGAGATACTTTGAGATTTTTTTTTTTAATATTGTTTCCAGCGTCTCAAGTTCTTTTGATTTTTTTTCACTTCCAGCGTTTTGATTAAAAAAATATTTTATTCTCGTAGAAACACAAACGAAAGCGAATTTTCTTTTCCGTTACTAATTAATTTTTGCTTATCAGTTCCTAATATATTCCATAATTTTTTTATTACAATTATTTTGGAAATTTTTTTTAATTCCTATAGTTTGTTTCATATGAAAGAAATATTTATTTCACAATAATAAATTAATTCATAATTATGCTTTGAAAATATAAAAAATATTGGAAAATATAAAAAATATTTTTAAAATATTCTGGAAATATTGTTGGGAATACACAGTTGCACAAAATTTCATTTTCTTTCTCGTCAGAACGTGGGAGAAAAATAAATTCTGTCTTTACAAACGAAAGAAAAGCAGGAAAGACAACCAAGTTAAATACAGGCACGTAATTAGAAGACTATATTGCATTTTCCTGCAGTAAAAATGGTTATTTTTGTAATGAATAATTAATTCTATGAAAACATTAGATTCAAAAGATCATGTATCTTCTAATCTCTAACTGTGTTTAATTATTAATTGCAATTATCACCATGAAAAAATAATTTTCGTTGATTCAAAACCTTTAATATTAAAATAAAAAACAAGTAAAAACGAATAAAAAGTAGTATAAAATGTCATTTTAAGCACAAAAAAACACAGTCTTTTTGTTAAAAAGTGTCTGTTTTAGTTGTTATTCATCCATGCTGTATGTGTGTGTGTATGTGTGTGTGTGTGTGTGTGTGTGTGTGTTTTCAAAAATATGTTGCTCAAGAAACATTATTAACATTTTTAGTTTACAAAGTTTTAGTCATGTCTGCTACTTGAGTACACTTGCTACATTATTCTTTTACTTTATTGCGCTAAAAAGTACTCTAATATTTTCTTTAAAAAATATGTACAAGAAAAATCTTAAAATTAAGCTTATAAAACTGAGCATTCTTTCTAATAAGTAAAGTGCTCTAATCCAGCCCTGCCCTGTTAGATACAAGACCAACAACCAAAAAACTAAACACTTATTGCCAAAACATTCGGGTAAGAGTAATCAATCGAACAAAAATTCTCTAACAAGTGAACCATTTAGGATAATGGCAGAATAACCACCTGAGACATATTCAAACTATCTAACCAGCGTTCAAACACTACAGAAGAGAGCTAACTCCAACCACCTAGTCTTCCATTAATGGGATATTATGTAAAATCTTTACTAATTACATGTAAGAAAGTACAAATTCAATACTACGATGCGTCAAAATCTGAAAAGCAAAACCAAAACTCTCCATCCATCGACTCCCAAATTCAGCCACAATACCAAATACAGCTTCCTTAAAAAAAAGCCAATCCTTAATAATTGTTCTTAATAGCCAATAGCCTTTTTTATGTAGAATTGGAAGATATTAAATTTTGTATCTTGCTTTAAATTTTATATCTTGTTAACTCTAAAAGTGCAATTTGCCAATAGAATGCATAGAATAGTTTTACATATATCTTCGCAGTACCTGCGATTCCGCGTGCATTTATTTGTTCTATTTGTTTGCAAAAAATATATTCTCTTCAGTCTAATATTTTTCGAATTCTTATATTCAGTCCCTTAAGAATTTTTATGACCCTTAATCCTCATTAGTCATATAATTAATACTCTAAAGCGTTTATATATATGATTATTTGTCTCCAACATATTATCGCCACCTGGCACGTAATAATGCATTCAAAGCAAACAA
>JAPMOR010105483.1:1407360-1439407 GCA_026543865.1 Argiope aurantia | reverse complement strand
GTGAAGAATTTTTTCTTCGATATTTAGAGACATCCATACATCGTGCACATCTTACTTTATCTTTTCTTAACTCTAAAAATTCTAAGGGAAGGTGTTATGATCTACAAAAAAATTCTATTTTGAAATTTTTATGAATATTCTCATTCTAAACTTCCATGAGTTTGAAGGGTCATTTTCTGAAGAATGTTTATTGCTTCATTTTAAAAACGATAATTCAAAAGCAGAACTTGTTCGATGGATGAAATTTGGTAGAGGATCCCTTACACCACAACTTTAGAAGATTTCTGTCAAATTTTAGTTGAAATTTGTTTTTGCAAATCTTTCTATCTGCCCACCCATGTGCACGTAAACATGATAAATCCAAACGAGGATTTAACTAGATAAATAGCATTTAACGCATGTTTTTTTTTATATAACACTCAAGATATGCATCAAATTTTGAACCAAATCTGTCAAAGATCGATATATCTATCCGTATACATATAAATATAATAACTCAAAAACACAATAAACTATTTTAATAAATTTTGATATATAGGGTATATCCACTCTAACTGTGCTGCAATAGCTAACTTCTAAATCGTTACAGATAGGCATATAGTTCCGGATGGAAAAATGATTTAAAAGGCGTATGTTGTTTCATTCAATAAATGTTCTTCTGAAAAAATTACGAAATCCAAATTTTTTTTGCTGTTTCTCCATCCTGTTAGCCATATTTAGTTAAAATAATCTTGGCACACACCTTTTAAATATAGAAGCTTCCATTCTTCTGCGACTAAAACTGACACACTTGAGAAGCTTTGAAAATCACTGTTCAAACAAGTTTTACAAGATTCTAAAGCATTTCAATGGCTGCCTCAAGGAAAATTATCCAATTAATAGACTCCATTTACTGGAGATGGTCATTGATTGATCTAAAATATGGAAATTCAAATATTCATGACTCAATCAATTTTTCCCATAGAAAAGTTTGAAAGTTTTTCTTTATTTATTGTATTAGCGTGCCAAAAATATGTTGATAAATATGTCTAACAGTAACAAGGGACTAAATAAAATTTTAGATTTTCGTAATTCTTTCTAAAATACATTTCTTATTTCAAGCAATATAAGATTTAACATATTAAAAGAATTAATGCAGTTAATGCCTCTCTCCTCTGTCAGTTTAGAAATTAGCTGTTGGGTCATCCTGTATAATTTTTACTTTAGAATTATACATTTATGATAAATTTTAAATCAAACACGTCAAAAGGTTCCCTGTCTCACCTCATCCTTCCAAAAGTCATTTGATTCCCAGCACCATGACACAGAATCGTGTTTACAACAGTGCATTGTTAGTTCTCAACTAGTCTAAAGAAATTTAATTTCAAAGCAAGTTATAGCTTTGGCTATGGTGAATTTGGAAGGCAAAAGCACTTCGCTATCAGATGTCCTCTAACGGGTTCCTTTCTTTTTACCAAGCCCTCTAATAACCTTGAACAATTCTGATAGAAAAGAGCCTTCACTCTCAAGGGTTATAATCATCAAATTAATTAACTATTTGTCTCAACCACATACTGTCATTCATTCCTAGCAAACGAGTCCAATACTGTTCAACATATCTTTGGTCTTTTTGTTTTCAGTTTAATATCTACTCTTTTTATTGAGTTTTGAATTATTTTATATTATCTCTCTACCAAATGTCTGTTTTCAGAGAATAAATTTTGTTCATATTTGCTTTCAATGTCTAGTAAGCAATTTCTTTTTTTCTTGTCCAAGTCTATATTATATATAATTTACAAGACTTTGTTAGTCTCCTTCCCAGGTCTTCAAAAATACCAACACTGCCTTTAGTTCCTGTAAATTCAAAAGATCTAGCAAGATCTAAAGGTATATCCATCTGAGACCAATCTAGAAGCCCTTTGGATTTGAATCCCATTGTTACAACTAGGGATTGCAATATCGGACCAAAAGTTCAATACCGGTATTCGGTATTTTTTAGATCTTAATACCGGGATACCGGTTTTAATACCGTAAGTAGAAATTTTAGAAAAAGAAAGAAAACACAGGCGTTTCTTTGTTTTATTTACCAGTTTTATTAGAGAGTGTAAATATCACAAAATATAATTTGTAACTTATAAATTATAACAGCATATAAATAATCTCAAAAATGTAAAGGAACATCTTATTTAAATCATAAAAAAGTGTAAATATCACTATTCAGTCTGTGATATATTACAAATTTTTGAAATGTGATCTTAAAAAACATAAGACGTCAATTGTACTGTCATTAAGTCTGGAACATAATTTTGTGCAAAAATTACCACCTGTCGAAAACGCTCTTTCGGCATCTAGGCTAGTTGGTGATACTGTTAGCAATGCGCGATATACCTTTTCCGAAATATTTATCTCTAAATCCCTCATCTTCAAATAAATTGATTTCTCGTCGGATGGTTTTGGATATAGCTGATTTCTGTATTGTATTTTGGTTTCTTGAAATTTTTTTAATTTATCGCTAATTCTAATTTTTGTTCAAGAGACAATTCCTTTTCACTATCGACATTAGTGTCATCATAATCTTCGATAACTGTACCGAATTCTTCTGAATGTGGATAGGTTTGTGCGTAAAAAATGTTAAGAAAATTTACTATAAATTTGATCAGATTTGAATTGGTTAGTCCCTTTTCTTCTTTTTCATTTTCATTTTTAAAATCATTATAATTATGTAATTACCATAAGACATTTTCTATTTCGTTATGCCTTTCTTCTGTGCGATTTTTCAGTGTAATATATAATTCTTCAGATAGTGATGTGTGTTGTTCTTTCAGTGCCTGCAACATGAAATTTATTATTGCATTAGATGTTAATAAATTAGAATCTCTCCGACATCTCCTCCTTTCATCTTCCCTCTCACCGCTATTTTGTCGAATTAAACCATCCTAACGCATGCGCAAAAGCGCGGAGGGTTTTACAATCCGTTGTAAAACAGTATTTTATCACTTCTCTTGATTGTACGATGCAACTTTGTATTCACTAATTAATTTCGCCGGTTAGGTAGACATAAAAACAAAAACGTATACTATTTTGCTATGTTGGCGATCCCTGCACATATAGTTGAGACAATTTTAAAAATTTCTAATAAATACCGAAAAAACGGTATTTAAACTTGTGAATACCGGTATTATTAAATTGTAAAAATGACTTAAAATACCGGTATTCGGTATCCCGGTATACCGGTATTGCAATCCCTAGTTACGACTGTCCTACTCTCCGGTTCAGACCACCTGACAGTAGCAAGGACGTGATAACCCAACCATGCCTTCCTACTGCAGCATGGCTTGCTCTTCCTTCCTACTCAGTCTGAGCTTGTGGTTATACAGTGGCGTTAAGATTAAAGTTTGTTTTTTCATATACACGGGAATGCATTAACTCATAAATGCAATTGCCTAGACATATCAAATTTGACATCAAAATGCAGACTGAATCGGTCTGATAGAAGTTAATAAATATATACAAGATCTTCTTTTCGATTCAACGAAGTTAACATCAAACACGGTATCATAAATCATTCAATTTTCACTCAATACAATTAAATCAAATCGATTAAAGACTTTCAAAATGTTCGGGGAGGGGGTTGTAGTTTCATGAGTTTTTTGTAAAATTTTAGTATTTACATTTTCATATGGCCATATTTAATTTATGAATGAAATTGCGTTGCTGAAGAATTTTATTTTATATTTCAATTATTATTTATATTATATATTAGTTAATTTTTTTCCGGTTTGTGAAGGATGGTCAAATTTTTATCTTTTTACGTCTGAGGTAAGTCCAAATAAGAAATGGATTGTGTTTAAAATAATAAGACAAAAAAGATATTTTAATGTCACGATCGGAAGGGTTTTTTCACTATTAAGAAAAAAGTGTTTGCTACTAATATATCATTATTTTGGAAATTAATCTACCGTTCTCCGTTAAAAATAATTAATGTTGCATTTTTATATATGAGGCATTCAAAATATTATATATATATATATATATATATATATTCTTTTTCAAAGAAAAAGAATAAAAAGACAATCAAACACATCACAAACCCTTCCTACTTTTTAAAGAATAAATGCCAATTTGCTTCCAACGTTAAATAGTTTCAGACGCTTAATAAACTGGAAAAAAAGCAGAATAGGAATTGAGCTCACTTTACTACTTTTTCAAAATCTAAGACTGTAATAGAACTTTTCTTTAAAAAGCCGGAAAAATATTTTCCAAGTTTCAAAAGTTTTTAAGTTTTAAAAAAAAAGATATTTGTTTAACAAGTAACAAATACTTCTGAAACAAAAAAAAGAAATCGTCTGTAAAGGAAAGGCTGTTCAAGGAAAAACCTATCTCTTGATGAAAGCAAACACATTTAATGCATCATCCCATTGCAATTAGGTTGCACTTTATTTATATTTTGCAAGTGAACCTTTGAATTCTTTCCTTGTATTCCGTTTCATTAGAGCAGGTAGACCTTACATCCCCTTCCAAGTAAACACTCATTGAAATTCGTAACAAGTTTATCTTGAAAATTCTAGTGCTCCTTAAGGTAATTAACTATCTATTTTTAGTTTATCCAGAGTATCGATTGTTAGTTAATGCTAAACGATTCTCTAAATTCCATTTTCCGGAACATTTCCTCCTCAACCAACAGAAATTGCAAAAGGAAATTACAAATTATAGAATGTCTTTAAAATGTTCAGCAACTATTTAATATAAACTTTGAGCAGAGCTTTCAATATAATCCAGTTAGCATTTTAATCAAATACTTTTGACAATTCTTTCATATGTCTGCAAGAAATCAGTTGAGCCCTATCAATTATTATCATATCAAAACAGCCCTTTTGAACGGAAACATTTTTTATTCATCAATATTGAAAATAAGGGACAAAAATTGCAAATGCTTGGTGTTGTTTCTAGCTGTAAAAATCTAGAATATCGTGATATGTGTACTTTTTATCAAAGTAATTCTTGATAAATTTTTTTCCAGCAGTGAAAATCTAGAATTGCCTGATATATTTGTGCATTTATCAAAAAAAATGTATGAATTAAGCAAATATTCTTTGAAAAAATGGAAATTAAATTAAATCATTCAATATGTAAATTTAAATAGTGAACTGTTTATGTTGAATAAGCACCAAAGGTTGGAAAAGGCGAATTCGTTAATAGTAACTAAATTCCATAGAAACACTTATAAGTCTGAAACAATGGTTAAGTAATCTAGTATGTGATATAACAGGAAAAAAAGGTGAGATAATCTATTGCTTCACTTAAAAAAATGGATATTTACAGTGCAACATGAGAGAAAAATGAACATCAACCTAAACAAAGAATTTAAAAGCCGTTAACACTAAAAGAATTAAAAAACATTTTAAGAATTTTCAAGTTGTAAATATTGAATTTTAAAAGTGTTAAAATAATCTAAGCAATGTTAACACTTTATATTTAAAACATTGAAATTCGTATTAAAAATAATAAAGCCTTCAGTAAGTTAGTTGAAAACTTGCATAAAAAAGAAATTAAACGTTTGAAAAATCCAATCATTTTATAGGCTTTTGAAAATAAACTGTAAATATGTTGAGAGAAATCAATTTTTATATCACAAATAACACCTAAGCCAGAAACAGAATCTGGGCAAGATAAGTTTACAATACTTCTCCACATTATAAGGAAATTCGTTGCCCAAGTACCACTATTACAAGTTATCAGTATCAATAAAAAACAAGGGTCCAAATTCAGAGCCTTGTGATCATTGAAGTATTATTAGAAAACATATGACCAAAATCAGCATTTATAGAAAATTTCAACTCTCATTTTTAACTAAATCACCAAATTCACTGACCCCATATTTTCAGTTATAATCCATATTTGATTAAAATAATCATCCAAAACATCGGCGTTATCATAATAATTTTAAATGCATATTATTTTAGAATATTTTATTCGGAAATAACTTTTTGAGTATAACCCAATTTTTTTTATTTGCAAACCATAATTATTTGCTGCAATTAATTAGTATGCTGTGCAACCCTTTAAAAAAAACTCAAAGCTCTTTATATTCCTACATACCTTATAGATCTAAATTCTTCGACAATGTTAAGATGCTTCCATTTTAACGCTAACTTATGAGTGATTATTTTTCTTTTAGTTTTCCTTAGATAACAAAAGAAAACATATTAATAATCGCCCTCAAAACCACTCATGTCTCTATCAAATTCCTTCTTCATACATATGCGCAGAATTACAAAGCATTATTTTTGATATTTGAACACTGTTTTGCCAAAACTTCCCTTGATTAGAAGATATCCGACAGATTGTTGAGATAATTATACCGTAAAATTCTGACAAACACTCTAAAACAGTAAAATGGACACTAGAGTACTATACTTTCATACAAATATATTTTGGACAATTCAATATTTAATTGAATGAAACGAAGTTCATTCGTATTTGTTAAATCTTATCAAACGAATTCAAATCTTATTTGAAACTTACTCAACCAGATTAGGCCTCTAATAATCTCTCAATATCTGTGTTCCCTCCAGATCGATAGTAGGGTTACCAATACTTGCAGTTCAGTAGCAATAAACTTAATCATTCAATAGCAATTAACTCATCATACATTAAGTAAAGACTGTAAAGATATATCATAAGGACAGTGAAACTGCCTACAAAATGATTAGAAGAGAGATAGGTTATAGTGTAATCTCTTCAGACAGGTAATGACCTTACTTATTCATGTATTCCCTCATATTTTTAGCAAAGAATGATATAAAAGGACAAGATAATAAAATTATCTATAGGGTGAGTAGAGTATGGTTAGTTATGGTAAGATTCTTTGACATAGATGATTAGAAATGAGATATGTCCTCATACCAACCTGCACTCAAATAGAAAAATTATGCTGATGTACTATTCTTAAGTAATAGATTAACTGCAGTAATGGAAACAAAACATTTCTTCCAACATTAATAAACAATTAATTGTACAAGTATTTATTTAGTCCTTTTCATTCATCGCTTTAAAAAACATTCATTTTCTAAATGAGTATATTTTATTCTATATTCTATATGATTTTCTGACATTTCTAAATCCGTCTCCATTCTCTTAAATTCTTTTATTCTTAAGAAAAACAATTTTTGAATGGAAGATGCAATAAAAAATGAGTTATCCAATACCACAAACCGGTTTAATTTAATTTATACCAGCAATAAATGCAAGTTTGTTTAGTTAATATAAAAGCAAATATAAGCAAACCCTATTCAATATTAAACACTAATAAAAGAAAAATCAGAAAAGCTTAAATATTTATATTAGGTCAATATTCTTTATCAGTTGTTACTCTTTATTTTTAATGTCGGTATGAGTATGTAGTATTTTCTTTTTCAATTTATAGTGAATTGTTTCACATTCAAATGAATAAGAATTCTATGCTAGAATAAGATTGAAAAGAATTTTACTAAATTTTTATTCAATTCAGTTTATATAAAAATAGTTAAACTGAAGGTGCTATAGTTAAAATATTTTTCTTTGAATGCAACCATTCATAAATGTTCTTATTTGAAGGGAGAATATATTTGCTTTATTATTGTAAATAAAATATCAGGGAAATATAACCTGATGAAAAGGATAAAAACTTGTCACTTACAAACGCCTCTTCTTATTTTTAAACAATTTTTGTACAGAATTTTAGAACTTATTCTTCAAAAAATTCTTTTTCTAAATTTAAATTATATAAAGATTACTATAAGAATTACATAGAAGTCTAAGTGTCAGTGTGCTATAATTCGATAAAATCGGCATAAATACTATTTTCTTGTATACTATATGGAAGATTTTGGGTTTATTTTTGTAGTATATCCATCAACATTATTCAGAAACAAGAGGTGCTTTTATTGAATCGTATGGGAGATCTACAACTCCAAATGCTTTACCTGGGTATTTTAAGATTGTCTTCATACCCAGATTCCTGTGTAATAATTAAAAAAAATTAATAAAAAATAATTTTTAAGAACTAATTAAATTAAAATTAATTAAGTGAAATAAATTTCAAAGAACACTTAAATATATTATTCACAACCTACCTACCTAGTATGTGAGCTCAAAAAAAATTTTACTGCAACTTTTTCCCATTTCCCAGTTATAGGATTAAAAAGAGCAAAATATACTATTTTGACGAGTTTCTGCTGATAGTACGGGTTTAAAATTTAACACAAATGAGCAACTTTCATATGAAGACCACATATCAAATTTTCATTAGAGTTGCATTTTTAAGATACCGTATTCACTTAAAGACGGACAGAATATAAAATAGAAAGTTTACAGTTCTGGTATACAAATAGTATGCCGGATCTCCTATTTTTTAGCTTTTTCAAAAGACTGGCAGAATGACGCTTGACATAAGCAGATTCTAATAAAAATCTGATAGATTTTTTTTCATTTGGTGTGACTATTCCGGCGGTTTCAGTAATCGAGTTCATGACTAGACAGATGGCAATCAAATAGCACTCATGGATATCTGAAACGTGGAGATGCATCAAAATCTCGATATCAAATTTTTTAACGATTACAGTACTTTCACTCTGTATATTTCATTTACGAGCAAGCTGAAATTTTTAATAAAATACAAAATGTATAGATGCTTGCGAATTTGAAAGCTGTTAGAAGTGAAACGCTAAAGGATATGCATAAAATGATAATAAAATACAAAAAAAAACTGAAGCATGCTGAGCTTTATTTCAGATATATATTTTTTAATAATGACATTTATTAACTTTTTTTCTCTCTTATTAAAAGTAATTTACAGATGTTTAATAACTGCTAAACATTCAATTTGTTGAATTTCCGAGCTTTGCAACAAATATAACTCACTTTCTAAAATACTTCATCTATTCTTTTTCAATTTTAACATTTTTAGAATTTACAATTTAGTCAAAATCTTTACGTTGCAATATATAAGTAAATTGCAATCGATTGCTATTAACCATGTATCCATTCGGTATCCAAACAGAAATAACGTATGTTTATTTTTGAGTCCAATATTCACTTTGCTGACGTTCTTGTTTGAACACTTTTACCCCCTATTCACATAGACCACACACATTAAAACTGTTTATAGTATAAACATATGTTTTTGTACTTCGAATTCCTTAATCAGTGAAAATAAGTAGACTTAAGTGCTTAAGAGAAAAAAAGATCATATTTACAAATCATTTCTGTATTTTTAATCCATTCCATAACTACACTGTAGAAGTTTTTATCGGTTTTTTCTTGTTGCTGAACAATCAATAATTTCCTAAATATATAATGTCATTACGAAACGAATCAACCATTCTGCGTTATTCTCAAATATTTCTCTACTGAAGGCATCCTAAAAATGGGAACAACAATATTGATGGGACTAGTGTAATCAGGAAGATTCTCTAAATATTTCATTCAAATATTTCAGATAAATTTTTTCCTCAATTATTATTTGTTTGCTTAGCACTAGGATTTCTTATTTTGAGCGAAGGTCAAATGATAAAGAAAGTACTTGAGCCAGCATTAAATTCTTCAGACTTTTGTGTCAAATCAAAGTAAAATGTTTTGACCATGATGACAGATCCAAGTCAACATATACAACTGATGACTGGTCGAAACTCAGAGCCCTTCCACGTTTTATAAATTCTCTTTCAATTTTATTTAGTTTCAAATCTATTTCTAAATGATTAAACCATATTTAATCCTTGTGTATTATTAATAAGAAAAAAATATTTGTGACATAAATAATTTATTGTGACATTAAAGTATTAATTTTAATAAAATTTCTGACATTATAATGGCATTGTACGGAATAATTGTTGTTATACATTTTAATCTTTACTACAATACCGTATTTTAAAGTGCGTGGAAAATTCAAACTGAAGTATAAGTATGGTTAAATTATATGGTAAACTTAATTAAAAAATATTAAAACTTTTTCCAAGCAAAATTATGAAATAAATTTGATTAGTATTGAGAATTAATTTCTTCCCGGAATAATTTTCTTGCATAGACTTTTAACCATTAACAACGAAGATTTTTTAAAGATTCCTTTCTAAAAGTAAAAACCTCATTCTTTTTAATTTCGAGTGTTTCATTAAATTCAGAGAACTTTCGAAACCCGTTTCCCTCAAATGTAGAAATCCAGTAATTTCGTCTCCAAGTGAGTTGTTAAAATTCTCACTGGAGAACATGTCTCTTTCCTGCATCTTTCTTGCTTGCAGGAGCTCGTAACACATTAGATATTCTAATGAAACGCAACTTCCCTTAATACATTTCCTAATTAAGTTTTAGCACTACCTTTGTAGTATTCAATTAACTGTATTTAATTTTCGTTAATGCGACTTCCCGTGAATTCAGTAAATGTTCACTATTGCTGCTGCGATCATCATCATAGTTCTCATCTGAGTAACAAGACCCATTTTGATTTTAAATGATTTTGGATAGAAGTTCTTAATGATAAGAACTGGGAGCATTTATTTTACTCAACAGAAGAAAATATTCACTTTTCAATCCTTAAAGACATTGTCTTCTTTTGTGCTCTATTTCAAAGTATATTCATTTTCGCATCATTCATCATTAGGCATTACAATTTATATTTGAATGAAGATTAATTTATTAAAAAAAATCTTGGATCTCAGAAAAAGAAATTTGATGTTTATATTTTATATTTTTTTGCATAAAATTTTATTGAGTGTCATTTCTGTCTCGTTACAATGAATACTTATATTCTAAGCATATAACGATCAAAATATTTTTTTATTGAAATGTTATGTTGAAATATTGAAATATTATGTTGTACATGGGTGCAATAAATACTTGTTCTTTAATATTACACAATATTTAAATATTTTTCTAATGTTAGAAGTAATGATTAGAATTTCAATTAAAATTCATTTAGTTTACTATAAAATCAATTTCTTTTTTATTAATAATACGGTCAAAAACAAACTGCTGTTGAAAATCTTAATATTCCACAGAGCTGTATGAAGCCTGATAATGATGTCCTGAAATAGGAGTATTAATAATTCAAGAATTTCTTATACCAAATATTTGATTATTATTATTATTATTTGATATACTAATTGTTAAATACAACTATCATTATAAATTTGAAAAAACTTCAAAACACATAAAAAAATAATATTATGAAAAAATTTCGATTTGCTAGAATATGATCAAAGGGACATTTGATTGCCGTGTAAAAAATGATTTTAAAAGTAACCGAAAGAGAGCATTCACATGTCATACTGAGACATTTCATGCGAATCAAGCAAACACGCAGAGAATGTAACAGATCACAATAACTTGATACCATATTTATTTTACAGTTAAAGACATGTTCTACATGACTACCACCACAAAATATTAGGAAAGTAAGACGCGTCATTACGAATATTACAGCTGAGAGTAGCATGCCGGCATCGATGCCACCGACAATTCATCGAATGGAATCTTTCAGTTCCACCAAAGTGGCTGGGAAGGCTCACTGCACACGAGGCTTTAAATGTCCCTACAACTGAAAATCAGCCGGAGTCTTGTCTGGTAATCGTGAGGGTCACTGAAAAATAAAAAACTCGATTTATCATTCATTTTTCAGTGAAAGTGTCCTACAGGAACACTTTCACTTCACATGTAAAGTGGGATGGGCCACCATCTTACATAAAGGTGACGACAAGTAATGCATGCAATTCTTGTAATGTAGGCACCACATGGAAAACAGAAACGTAACATAATGTTCCGAAGTAACTGTATAGGTTTTCTGCGTCTAACCTAACCTAAACTAATTTTGTGTCTAATTACTTCGAATTCTTGTGGTGTTTTTTTTTTTTTTTTTTAATATTTTTAACTCGCCTTGTATTGCATTTCTTTCCAAAGTATTTTTACGAATCGGTTACATCGTTTGCTTGTCATGTGAGTCTCACAATAAGAAAGAGAGATTTCATAAATAATGAATGTTAAATGGATGATTCAATGACCCATAGCCTTACCAACGAATAGGCGTGACTTGCCAACACGTTTTGTAACAAAAAGAATGCTCTACAAAATGTAACATATCTCTAATAGGAACCGTGGTCTGGAGAATTTTCTGGACAATTCCATATGTCACGCTCTATCAGTAAAATATATAAAGTGAAGGGCTCAAAAGATGACTCAATCCTTTTCTCGTAACACTGTTTCTTAATTTATATTATGCTATCTATTATTTATACTTTTTTAACATTAAATATCCAAAAATACCATCCTTCGTACTTCTCGCACATTTCAGTGGGTGACAGGTTATAGCAAGAATTACACAAGGTATAGAGTCAAAATATAAACTTTTTTGAGGGGAGAACAAGTTGTATCAATGATATTCAAAAAATTAAAGTTTCGCAAGTACACGTTGACCGAAAAGCAGCTGAGGGTCATAAACGTTGTCATTATATCCCAAAATGACTGACAATTAAACTACGTTAGTTGAGTAATGCAATGTGACTAATATCTTGCCATTAGTTATAATATGAGAATGGAAAGATGAGTTATTAATGAGCATGAGTGATTAATTAAGCTTCCTAATTTCCCAGTCAGAAGATTTCCTTGAATTTAATATCTACACATTATATTCCTTCCTTTTATAATGACGGTGAAATTTTAAGGACCTCTTATATTGTTTTCTTCTTAAACATATTAATAAATGATTAATCAACATTCAATCCCTTGACACTTAAAATCTAACTTTGGTGAAAGGAGATCACGAAGAATATCAATATTTAAAATAATTTGCCTTGAAGAATAAATAATTATACTTCCTGGATTCAATAAAATTTTCTAAATAATATTTCTCTCGGAAATTTGACAATCAGCTATTTTTCACTACAAAGTAGCTCTCTTCAAAATTTTAATCCTGTAGATAAGGAAACCGAAACATAGTATATAGTAGTACCAAAAATTTTAAATTAAGCTGAAAATATTAGACCGAACAAATTGAACTAATATTGGCCAAAAAAATGAGCTGATGCATTTTTTGTCAGTCAGTTTTGACTCAGTATTCATCAATGTTGGGATATACGCAAAATGTTTCATCCATTAGCTATGTTTCAAGATGAGTGATTTGCTTGGTTTGCAATAAATTTTTACTCGCTTCCTGGTGTGCTAAGAATCTGAAATTCTGTGCACTAGGTATTCCTGTTCAACAATACATTGAGTTAAGTCAGTTTTATTGTCTGTTAATCAATCAATTTACTGGTAGTAAATAAAAGAAAAATTATTTAAAGAGTCCATAATGTTATAGTTATTTATCATAATATTATAAAGATGATACAAGATAAAATAATTAACATTTCGGTACTTTTCAGTTCACTAATAAAATTGTATTTTTAAAATCTGTTTTTATTAAATTTGCTTGTCTTTAATTCAGCACTCAAAGTAAGAAAAAGTTCATTGCGCCCAAATTCAACAATATCATTAAATATATTTGCATCTTATTGTAATACTTTTTCTATTATTTTTTTACTTTCATTTTTAAATATTGTTAAGATTTGACAACTTCGTAATTTTTTAATTGTGCTGTTTACGAAATTTTTGATGATGATTAGCTTATAAAACTGGCTCATTAAGAATAATACCAAAATTCATCATCTATTAAATTAAAATACTTTGATCTCATCTCATTTCATCACGTATTTTAATGAAATGTTATTTTTTACATTCATACATTTAAATCTCGATATTGTATTAAACTATCATTTAACAGTGGATATTTATAGGATTTCATGAATATATTCTTTTATAGGCTATTCTGACTTGAAAAGATATATTTATTCACCCTTATAAATCATAAATAAGTAGTATTGGTTATAATTATTAATATCATACATAAAACAAAATATTACCATTTCAGATGACTTTTCGGCGAATGATTATTTAATCCTTTAATATAAGAGGCATGTAAATTTAATCAATTTCAATTTTAAAAGAAAGCATTTGATTCAACTTTTTTTTATTCATACGAAATTTAAACATGGAATAAAAAAGTTCTTGTTCTTTGAAGTTAATTTTTTGAAAATTGTACAAATCAAATTCTTATAGTGGTCATTTTGGAGGAAAATTCATAGGCTTTTTACAATACACTTCCATCGCTTTATTGGAAATAAAATTTAAAGCAAAATATGAAAAAAAATGCATCGACGCATTAATTACTCATGAGGGGATGGAATGAATGTGAGGGGGTGAAAGCGAAAGGAATTACGGCATTTTCTGCGAACAGTATCAAGCGATTAAATGGAAAATCAAGGTTTTCATTCCAAATTCTGCAGTAGATCAAAGTGGAAAGATGAAAACAGTGAAATAGACTAAGATACAATATAAATAATTTAAAAGGATCAAGAATAAGATAAATAAAATATGGAAACACATTAAAAATGAAAAATGTAGAAATTGAAAGAAAATGTATATCACAATGGAAAATGGACAGTATAAATAACCAATAAAACTTTGGATAGGCATAAATATATTATTTGTTATAAGTAATGTTATGATTCTAAATCTTTTTTGCTTCAAGCAGATATTTCTTCTAATATAACTGATGGTGGTATTTTCACAAAATATCTTAACAACAACCTAGATTCTGTTGAAAAGAAAAATTACACGTGTATAATATAGAACAATAACATAGTTATTGAATGGCTCCAAAATCTGTTGAATTAATTCAAAAGAAACTATTACACTTGTACGGTGAAAAAAACATATCCTTCTTACTGTTCTTTTTCCATTATTATATACATTTTCTTTTAATTTCATTTTTTTTATTTCCAGAATGTTTCTTTGTTCTTTTAAATTGTTTAGATTGTATCTTAGTTTATATCGCTTTTTCCATCTTTCCACTGTCATCTATTTTAACATTGTCGGTTCCATTTAATTGTTCGACACTGTTTTGCAGAAAATACATATTTCCATTTTGTGGTCCATGTTCATTTCAACCCTTGATGAAAAATTAATACGTCTATTGCCTTCTTTCAAATTCTGTTTTATATTTTATTTCCATCTTTATTATTGATTTATGATTTACTTCCATAGCATTTTTCAAATTCCAGTTTTGGGCGCATTCGTTTCGCATTCGCTTTATATACTTTTTCTCCTTTTTTTCATATGCTTTTTACTAGTGTTTTCTTTCGGTTTACATTTTATTTTTTACTTTCGTTGTTATATTTTTATATGTATTTTCTCTTGTATTTGTTTATTTTCTCTTTTATTTGTATATTTTTTTCTTTTTCTTTCTATATATATACACTGGTGTGCAAAACTTAAGCAACAGGTATGTTTTTTGCCATAACTTCACGAGAAATCATCTGAGAGACATGAAATTCAGAAATGAGATACAGCATTTTGTTCTGAAAGAATGACGAAAGCATAGTTGCGCAGAAATGAATACAATGCATACAGTGTGGAATCAAATATAAAAAGGCTTTATTGAACTCGTAGTATCGTTACACATGATTGTCTGTCCAAGAGGAAGAACAGCAAGCAGATGTTCCTTAGTATGAGATATGCCCTCCCCTTACTGCAATGGTTGCTTCGCACCGTCTCCCCATACTCAGCACCAGATTTGCCAACAGTTCTTGAGGTAAGAGTGCCCATTCCTCAATCAGCATCTGTTTAAGTTGTCGGGTGTTCCTAGGAGGATGTAATCGTGCCGCAAGGCGTCTTCCCAAAGCATCCCACACATGTTCTATCGGATTTAAATCAGGCGAGCACGCCGGCCAATCCATTCGAGTGATATCTTCACTTTCCAGGAGCTCCTCAACAGCATGAGTCCTGTGTGGCCGTGCATTGTCATCCATAAAAACGAAGTCTGATCCAATGGCACCTCGGAAAGAGACCGTTTCGGTGGTCCTGGAGTTGTCGTCTGGGGAGGCATTATGATGAACGGGCGGACTGAGCTCTACGTTTTCAACAGAGGTTCTGTAACTGGAGATCGCTATTCTCAGGAGGTGATCCTTCCCCATGTGCGTCTGTTCCGAGGTGCCATTGGATCAGACTTCGTTTTTATGGATGACAATGCACGGCCACACAGGACTCATGCTGTTGAGGAGCTCCTGGAAAGTGAAGATATCACTCGAATGGATTGGCCGGCGTGCTCGCCTGATTTAAATCCGATAGAACATGTGTGGGATGCTTTGGGAAGACGCCTTGCGGCACGATTACATTCTCCTGGGAACACCCGACAACTTAAACAGATGCTGATTGAGGAATGGGCACTCTTACCTCAAGAACTGTTGGACAATCTGGTGCTGAGTATGGGGAGACGGTGCGAAGCAACCATTGCAGTAAGGGGAGGGCATATCCCATACTAAGGAACATCTGATTGCTGTTCTTCCTCTTGGACAGACAATCATGTGTAACGATACTATGAGTTCAATAAAGCCTTTTTTATTTGATTCCATACTGTATGCATTGCATTCATTTCTGCACAACTATGCTTTCGTCATTCTTTCAGAACAAAATGCTGTATCTCATTTCTGAATTTCATGTCTCTCAGATGATTTCTCGTGAAGTTATGGCAAAAAACATACCTGTTGCTTAAGTTTTGCACACCAGTGTATATTCAAGTTAGGGTTTCGGAATGATTTGGAATAATTTATAATAATCATTCTAATTCCTCATTCTTTAATCATTTGTCAAAGTGAAATATGCACCTACATAGAAACCAAACTCATATGGTGACAACGCATATAAATTAACAACGCAGAGTTAATTAAATATTTTAAGATAAGTTATAAATTGTTTTTAATCAGATTCTAACTGATCATGTCTTGAAAAATCCTTACTAAATTATATCGTAATTTCTAAGATTAATCAAACAGTATGCAGAATTTGTTTAATACATGAAAGTGAGCAGTCACTATAATCCGACTTCAATAGAAATGAAATTAACTTTAAGATCATTCTTTAATAAAGTGCATTCATATTAAATTTCCAGTATGAATAAAGTACAATAATGAATGTTTCTAACAAACATATATTTTAATCTCTTTTAATCGTTTAATTTCTTCGCTTCAGGAAATGTATAGAATCCTAGTCAATTTAGAAAATGTTCTTTTCCATATTTGTATTCTTTAGGTCTTATTATTCATACTATGTGGCAAGTAAACCTTCTTTAAAGGAAAATTTATTAACCGCAGTCAGAAAAAAAAATGTCAAATTCTTGTTTAGAAGTCTCTATATAATTAATCACCTTTTAGTGACTTCGTCGACCTCAGAATTACCTAATGGTAATGTCTATGAATAGCATAGCATCAGAATCGAGACTGAATTACCAAAGCTTTGAGATTTAATTTTACCGAATAGCCACCTTGTAAGAGAATCTGGTAAATAGCTTAAGATAATGTCGTGCATTATTTTATCAAAGAATGTCAATAATGCCCTTTATTGGTGCTTAAGAATGCAGTAAATATCTAAAGACGCATAAAAAAATTTTTATTAGATGAGGCTGGAAAATACTCAATCAAATAAATAAAATAATCAGAAATGGATTGTCTGCTACAAGTATTTAAGGTAATTAAAATCTATCTTGGTTAATCACAGCAAGTGTCAAAAATATAAGATGAAAATGTAGTAAATATAAGGTGCAACAAATATATATATGCATTTCACATTGACTAATTTCATCTAAAATTTTAAAGAAAGACTTTTCGGTGTAAATATTAGATATTAGATATCAGTTGCGAAGCTCGTTTCATTATTGAATCATGGTTAGAAAATACTGTAATTGCCGAAAATATTCGGCCTCAGGATTTCGATATATCTCTATGTTTCAAACCTGCTTGAGCACAGGAAGCCCATATTTGTAATTATGTTTGTTGTGAAATATAATGAGTCAAACTAATAGCAAGTGAGAAGGGTGAAATTCGGTATGTGGTCTTTACACCCAAAGTTGAAGATATCTGTAACATTTTGGATGAAAACCATTTATGGAAAGTCTGTCTGTTCGTCAGCATGTATATAAAAATGATGACTTAAACACATAATAAATTATATAGGTGAAATATGATGTAATACCAAAATGAAAAATGTATCAAATTTTGAGCTCAATCGATCTATGGAAATAGGTCCAAAATTATCTTCACAATACTATGACATATTTAATAATTTTACGAATCTGTAATAGTGATTCCTGCGCAATTAGTCTCATATTAAAGAATAGTTTTATAAATATCCCAAACAGATTTTGAATGGATGCCGAGCCAATGACCCTCGGTCTTGGCAACTATTTCCCGACTAGGCGACAAAAATGAAGGTTCTCAAAGGCACAGGAATTCAGGCGATATCTTTATTAGGATTCGAGATTTGCGTTTCTTCTAGAAACTTCCATAACTTGTCACGGAATCTATATAAGGGAAGGCACACACATCGTGGTTAATCAATCCTATGAATTCTCTCTTTAGAGTATTGATCAAGGAGCTGCCTTTTCGGAGCTGCTCCAGTTGTAATCTGAACAATAATATGATGTTACTATTCAGTTAACGATCTGATTTTTGTGTGAGTGTTGTTGATTTTTACAAGCTCTTTGTTCATCTACACTTTGGCTGTGTTTTAATAGCCGTGTCTCCTGTTTTTCTATGAGTCGTTATACGTTTTTTTATACATTTACCTTATTGAGTCTTTCGTTATACTTTGTTGAACCTTTCAACTTACACTCACCGGACAGATTTCCCAAAACAGTTAGCATAAGAAAAGCGGTGTGAGAATTTTGTTTCCATTATATAATTCCAAGCGAAATTTCTTCTAACACCATGTTTTATACTTATTTCCTTTAGATTTCTTTAACTTACATCATAAGAGGGAAGTTTAAGTCACGCTAAAATGACTGCACAAAGTATAAAACAATAGCATGTTATCATCAACGTCTAATTATTACTTCCTTGCGTATGTAATATAAATACATGAGAGATCTCGTTCTTATTATTGTAGAGTGGTTATACGTTTGGAGAATGAGATATGAAATCGTATATCATACTGTTAACCTGATTCGGGTTGTAAATTACCTGCTACCTTTCCAGTAGACCGACAAAATTGGCACATAAAATCGTGTTATTTACCCTGGTCATTGATTTAATTTTTGTTTTCTATAAATCTTTTTTAGATTCTCTTGTTAAAATAGTTTTTGATGTTACGTTTTAAATTATTTGCAGCAAAGCATCTCTCGGCTTCTTTCTTTGTTGTCGACTTTTTTTGTTGCCAGGGATTTGGGGTGGTCAATCACTCCAGTTCCTTACGTCCACTCTTCTACTCCACTTTTCATTAATTAAGAATCCTTCCTTGAAGCAAGGGGTAGGAGACAATTCATTTATCTAGTCCACTATTGGGGTATATCTCTAAACTCAAAGTCGAATTTCGTCAAACTAATCGAATCTCTTCTGAAAAATAACTCCTAAATATGTTCATGGTAAACAAATTACACGTTATTTGAGAGTTAAGAAAATGACATCACTTTATTGCTCGTCATGACCATTATGACAGATTATTATCAGAAGAAAGGCAACATTCTGGTAACGTGGTATTTTTTTATTAAAATAAATAAATGAATGAACATCTCACTTTAATGAGAGTGAGTAAAACCACCAGCAGTATTAATAATAAGTTATATCTTATCGTTAGCCAAACATTTAGATCAACATGTATCTTTATCCATGCAATAGATAATCAATTTAAGATAACAGAAGAAAAATGAAATTTCTTTAATCAAGCTGAAGATATCGCAATCATTTCTTAAGCAGTACCTTTAAACTGAACAATAAAAGTATCTTTTATTCTCAGCTCATAATGAAAGATAAAAACACATTTTTTAAAGGTATATAATTTTATAAAACTAGGGCAAATTTTCTATTATGTAAAGGCCACATTGATAAGATAGTAGAATTATGGCGCAAACAAAATTGTTGATTTTCAACAGAAATTTTATATTCCAAAAATTAATTAAAATAGTGTTTATAAACACGCTTTTATTAATGTATTAAGCAGTTTAATCACTGTTGAAGTTAATTACAATATAAGTTAATTGCTTTTTTTATTTAGCTAATCTTAGTTATTATCTACTTTTTTAAATTTTGGTATATTAGTTCTTGAGACTCATTAACAAGTAGGATCACTGGCATGGAATCAAAAATTAACTTCCTTAATGATTAGTTGATATAAGGCTCTAAATTAAGTTATTAATTAGTTTTTAGTACAATGTTTCATTTCTTTAGCATATCAGGAAGTGTGTGAAATATTTATTACGCATTTTCATCTTTGTAAACAAGAAATAAGATACATTAAAAAATATAATTCAGAATGTAGAAAAATGAATAGATTAAATCCCAAACAAAAGCTGTTTATTCATGAATCAAATATGGCAAATAATACTTGAATTGAAATTCCATGAACTAAACAAAGTATTGAAGTGATTACTCCGATGTCATTTGAAAATTGTGAAAAGCTTGACATCATTTCCCACAAGGATTCTGCACCCTCAAGTAGTGTCTGTGTTCTTTTAACTTTGTGATTCAAAATCCACCTATAAATTATTTTCTAAACTTTCAAGAAAATTTCACATAAATGGCCAGTATTTTACAGGCATAGTTTTAATAAAGTTATTACACATAAGAACTGATCATATCCATTTATTAAAGAACTCTTTTCAAGAATTATTTTATGCTATCTTCAGTTTTTTTTTTATTTTATTTCTACATAAAAAATTTTAATAAGCTTCATATGTTGATTATTAAAGTAGCCATCTTTTGTTTTCTCAATAAAGAAATTTTTTTCTTTATCAAATGAACACAACAGAAAGTTCTATAAATACATGCTTCCATATAGAAAAAATTCTCATCAAAAAGAAATTTTAAGACCATGTATATTTCCGACGAACGATAATAATAAAAAAACATTTTTTTTTTCTTCATAAGCATAAGAAGGAGAAAAAATTCTGAAAAATCTCAATGTTTAGCATTGGATGGATTTATTGATTAAAAGAAATATTATTCAGATCTCGAATTAAATTTAGTTAAAAGAATCTTGTGCCCTTTTTGCTTGTATCTTCTAAAGTTATTGTTTAATATTTTCGTTTTAGTTGGAAATTTATATCGGATGATTGATCAGTTGCTTTTATTTGTGTGATTAAAATTCACGCTTGAATATTATTTGAAGATTTCTTTCTGAAATTGCTTGAAAAATCTGAAGGAAATGTGTACATTGAAACTCCGTAAACCTCAGTGAGAAAACAGATTTTTCACAATTTTTTTATTTGAAAACTGATTTTTTTTATTATTCTTTCAATGGATATAATGTGTCTGAAAACTACACAACCAAATAGCATGCGAAGCGAAAGAAAAAGTTTTCAAAGGACGTTGTTAATTTTGTATTGCAACATATGTGCAGAGATGCATGAGTTGAATTTTTTTTTAAGTCGGGAAAGGGTTATTAGAGGCTTATTCTTATTATAATCCTGTTTCAAAATTTCATAAGAGAAATTATGCGACGTAGGTACTTTTGAGTAATGAGCTGAGGACGAGGACAACACTTGAGTCCTTTTGAAACTCCCACTCTTCTTATAGTTCTTACCTGAAGTATCTTTAAATCTCGAAGGAATTAATACTCACCCTATCTGTATACACAACTAATGTGCTTAAAATCGGAATCCGAAAGCTGTACCTAATGATCACAAAGCCGAGACAACCCTGAGGTTATTGAGGTCCCATCAGAAAATGGCATTAAGCGCATCGAAAAATTCAGTAAATTATTTTTCTCGTCAAACTTCCTAGGCACTTCTTTTACAAATAAAAACCTAGACGGACTTCTTGATAACGTGCTAAAATATTACTGAAAAGAACACCTTGTAAATGAGTTTCTCCCATTACACTGACGAAATAAAGAAAAATTATGCACATAAAATTAGATGATAAACATACATGCATTTTTTATTCATCTTTTGCATCATTTATTAATATCTATGTAGAAATAGGTTGTTTATGTGTCGTAAGGCTTCCGTGCTTGGTTTCCAGCAAGTTTTCTTAAATTTGAAGTGAAAAAAATCATGTGCCTCTTTTATACCAATAGGGAACGAAGGCCAAACAGCACAGAGAATATTCAATAATTTCAAATTATTATTTTTTAATTTTTGAAGCTTTTAATATTATTTTTGCTGAAGGCTTTTCAATTTTTTTATTTGATTATTTGCTTTTCATAAGTATTCAAGAATCGGAGGTAAATAAATATTTCGAAACTTCCCAGATCATGATACATTTCTTGAGAAGTCTTGTTTGTTTCAAAATAAGAAAAAGTAGAAATTAAAGTAAAAAAGCACATTAAGAATGGTCTGCAGTAATTTTAAGGTTGTACATTGATATTTATGACTTTAAGACACACAGAAATCCCGAATTTTTTTTTCGCACAGAAATTGCCTTGTTTATATAGCCTGTGTGTACCACATTCTGGTATATCTCAAATTATCAAGCAAAATTATTAATTTCAGAACTCTAAGAGTACCTCTGATCAACATATTAGTAAAAGACACATTTTAGCTTTTCTGCTGCATTCCATGCTTCACACTCATCAAATTAATATTTATATCACGTGGCATGACTTTTAATATTAGCTAAATAATTGTCATCGAATTGGTCCTATTTAGCAGTGAGGAATTATTTCTGACTATAGAACAGAGAAAACGTCCCCGATTTTGCTAGTATGCTGGATAAAAAAACATTTTCTTCTCTATTGTTGCAATTGATTAAATCAGAAAGAAAGTTTTGATTTTTTTTAAAATTGTGACTATAAAATTACTTTGTATTCATAGCTATTGTAAAAAATTGTATTGAGGAGTCGAACTTTTTTAGAACATATGTTAGTGAAAGGTACTATTCTTTTGTGTTTGGGTAGTTCTGATAGCTTTCTCAGCAGAAACAATCTATTTCGGAACATTCGAACTTATTCTCTGTTTCTCTCATATCCTATGTCCCTAACGAAAAAATGTGAACAAAGGCGCTGACTTTTGACTTAAAAAAACCTTCCTGCAACGCTTTGTCAAAAATTGGCTTTACTTCACGTTGCTGTACAAAAGAAAACATTATTACTGCAGCTTGAAAAAAATGGAATAAAAAGAAAACCATTCAATGAACATTGAATTGTGAGAGATTTATACAGAGTATCCCAGAAAAGGCTTTCAACAACTATTGAATAAACACTTAATAACAAAAAAAGCTTCATAACTCAAATTATCAAATAGGAATATAGATTTTCATCAGCTATTAGAAATTCTACGATTCTCTTTGACTTACACAATGATTGATTCATTTTTTTAAACTATAGTTTTTTCTTAATTAAAAGGATTATTTTTTTAAAAATAATGACTCAAGCAATTTTTATGATTATGTATTAGGTTATAATTCTCGTTTGGAAATGGAAAACCATGTGAATTTGTGTAATTTTGTTTATCAGCTTCAGCATCAATTAGACATTTCTTCTATGAGAGCACTGATATTGATGATATTTCCTTGAAATAATGGCGAGCTTTCTGCTTTTGCAAACATATCTTCTGTCATTCATTTTTAGTTTTTCATATACGAAGTTTATAAAAATTCTTAATTTTCAAAACAATTTGAAAATAACAATGAAGATTCGAGATTTAGAGAGATTTTGATTAATCTCCACATTTTAAGCCCTTCTAAGTCCGAAGAAACCATTTTTGGACTTATGAATATCTATACATCTACGGACACAATAACTCATCAAACCAGAGTGAATTAAATTTAGTATCCAGTCTTTACACCAAAATTGTATATTTGTGCCAAATTTTGGAATAAATCCATCTGTGGTAAATCTGTGTGCCTATACATGAGAACATTATGACACAAAAGTGTAGCAAGAAAGATAGGTGCAATCTGGTATATTGTTTTATTACTGTTCCTCATTTCTGGAAAGTTAACTTGCGACGTCACCATCAAATGAGTTTTCTAATTTATTTATAGTTTCCTGCTTTTAAATTATTAATCTTTTTTCATCAGGAAACATGAGATTATCCTTAGTTATTCGCACTCGCTTTCAATTTAAAATTTGAACTTTTGCGACACGCAAATCATGTTTACTCCTTAGCGATTTTGTTGTAATTGCTTTATAATTACACCCTTACGAATTGCAAGTTTTCCAAAAATCTGTAGATTTTATGTAAATATTAGACTACAATCTTTACATCAAGCTTCATTATATTCATTGGATTTTAGCACACATTGAATAGCTTCCAGGATTTTTCAGTAATAAGGAACTTATGACTGAATTGCTTACTTATTTTTTGCATTCAACTGTCACAACTCATACCATTACTAAAAAGAATTGGAAGTTTGTATAAAATTTTGGATCAAATTAATCAAAGGCTTGCTTTTCCAATGATCAATTAGCCCCACACCTGAAAGAGATAATCTAAAAATCTAACAAGTTAGATGAGTGAGTTTGTGTTCATGGTCTTTAAAAGAAAACTACAGATCTGAATCTAATTTTGAACTACATCTTCAAAACAGTATTGGTTTTGTTTCTTGTCAATCCATGCGCATGTGATAGTTCAAAAGCAGATCAAGCAAGATAAATGAAATTTGACAGAAGCCCTTCATCCAAAATTATAGATCTAGTGAATTAAAATTTGGACACCAATCGATTACTGAAAAAAATATATAAAAGACCAAAAATGCATGTATAATTTTCTTCACTACACAATAAAACTAATCGCATATCGCACCATTTTCTGTAAATATACAAAAAACGTGAGGAGAGGACACTCCAGCTACTTCATTATATATCCTTAGACAAGTGCTTTACAAATCTAATAAGCTAGTTCAGATTACTAACCTACAGACAATTTTGTTTAACATGTTGCCATCCTTTGTTCTAAAATATAGATACAATTTTTTATCAGCCTTATATATCATTAATGGGAAAAGCATGTGTCTGACTTTTATGCACTCTGATAAAAGAGGAATAGGTCATGTATATTGATCAAGCTTTACATAATACATCTGAAATAGATAGAATGCTATGTACGGTTGTATAAATATTAAAGAGGTCTTAAAGAAGGAGGAATGATCGATACCGGTGCAATACGTCTATATCAAATAGAATGTGATGAAGTAACTTGAAATTAAGTCAATATGTTGCAACATGTAATATCATTTGTAGAATTTTAATGCAATTAATGTTTCAACAGATAAATCATTAACCGAATTATAAATGTCATATTGTATTACATGAATTCCAGTTGTCGAAAATATATTATGAAATCTATAAATCGGTTTACTAGTATCAAATCTCTGGAAATTCCAAGTATATAACAGAGCATAAAATAAAGATAAGTGAATCATTCCATAAAAGAGTTTAAATAACAGATTTTTAGGATTGATAATCATCAAATAAATCACGAAATATTTAGGACAGATATATTAATATTAAATCCTATTACGTAACAATATATTCGGTGTATTATCAAATTAAAAATAGGGAAAAGTAAATAGATTTGAATATACAAAGCGTCATTTTTATCTCATTGTGCTAACTACTAATTTCAGATGACAGTCTCAGTTTCAAGATAGGAGGATCACAAGTTAAAGACCTAATTCCATGAATATCCCCATGTGTGCGTGGTGGGGGCTATTGCAATTTTGGGTCAAACATTCTCCAGTCTGTGTGTTGCTGAAATTTGGAGAGAGGGGCGGGCTCAAATGCCGTCCTCATCATCTGATTACTAATAATAATTACGAGGTTTCTCCCTTCTTGGAGCTTAGAGTCGGGTGTTAATTTAATTAAATTAATCACCTAAAACTATAATATTTTTGATTTCCCAAGCCAAAAAGTAGTTTCGTATCAATCATCAAGAGTCATCTTTGTCATGCAATGTATGAAAAACTCACAAAAAGAAGTAACTCAAATAACCATTAATCGTGATTATAAAAGTTCTAATCGAAACAATGTTTCTCTGCAAATTTTACTTTCGTGGTTATCTTTTTTGGGTCATTTGGTATGAAAAGATTTTGCTTCCTTGCTGAACTTCTTTAAAAATGAATTGTTTTAAAACGTTCAGAAGAAAAGAAAATGAAATTGAAATATTTTTTTAAAAAAATTTGAGTTTTGTAACAAAGAAAAAAGGCTTGGAGCTTCAACCCTCAAAATGTGGGACAGTTAAAATTTTCTTTTGATAAAATTTCAGGTTTATCGCTTTGGAAGTGCCGAAAAGTTATTACTGAAACGAAAATTTTCAATGACTTTTATTTTTCATTTACGTACTTGACAATTTATATAAATATATAGTTATTATAAAAATAAAAAATGTTGATTAAAACGTATTTTTATTTGTAAAGATAAAAAGCAATAATTTCTTTTCGAAAAATTTGAAGATCAAAACAAATGTTATAAAACACTGACGAGACAATGGAAATATTATAATTCGAAACTTAATCAAATTAATAATGTGAATAAATTTTTAGCGAATGTTTCAGCTTAGGATTTTGTTCCTTGCGGCATCCATAGTAATTTTATTTCCATATAGAGTGACGTTCCAAGTCTCACCTTTTTAACATTTATTCTGGCTTTCATATATTTAATAAAAGGTTTCTTTTAATTCATAATGTGTTTTAAGAAGGTTTTTACTATTTAATTCAAAATACATTTTCATCACAAATAGTATTGAATCTTATGATCAATTACTTCTTAGAATCACTTTCATATAGAAAATCTCATATGAAAGAAAAATTTAAATAAAATTAAACTATTAACGTATAACTGATTCAGAATATATGTAAATATTATAATGTCATTGGAAATACAAAGCCATACAATGAAAATAAAACGAATTCTAGAACATCATGAACATGAGTGAAAAGTAAATTATGAGTGAAAAGTAAATTACGAATTTTTTTTTTATAAAATTTACAAACATCAAAAGAGCCAAATTAAATAAAAGCACGTAAATGTACTTAAGGACATAATATTATGTAATATTATCGTTTAAGTATGTAGTGCAGATAATTGCATGATGAATTGGATTTCAAATTCTAATTCCTGATTCTGATTTCTTTGAAAGTATATATAACATAAATATTATGTTTTAATTAATTTGAAAAAATGCATTTGTTATATATGATTTCTTTGAAAGCATTTATAACATAAATATTATGTTTTAATTAATTCGCAAAATTTCATTTTCTTGTATTCTTTATATTCAATGGTGCGATATTTTATTGTATTTAATGATAAAATATTAATATAACCTTTTTCCGAGAATCGGATGGCTATAAATTCCTACATTCATCACTTGTGAAGTGAGTGATGATAAATTATCGGTTATTTTCCTTTTTTAAGTCTGTTTCATTCATCAGTTAGGAACAACGACTAAATGACAGATATTAAGACTAATTATTAGAAGTTTCCTTATAATGATCTTGACACTCCTGCTCAATTTGGAATTCACATATATTTGCACTGAGGAAATTAGCATTAGTAATTAAATTACACTAGTTGGAATGACTGATACATGACTTAAGTGGTGATATTCTAACTAAAGTAAAGAGATAGTCTAAGTTTTCATGGTGAGGGGGCATAGCCAAAATCAAAAAATATGTGAAGAAATAGATAAATAAAACTTAGAAATAATTAAATAACTAATTGTTTAATTTTTTTAATTTTTTGGTTGTGTTAGAATGACTATATCTGTAATAAAGTTGAGGAAAATGGGTTTCGGAAGAAAGCCTTTTGAAAAATTTAATCTCATATTTTTTTAAATTTGAAATTAAGAATGCGATAGTTCAGAACCTTTATTTCAAATTAAGAACAATCTTTCAATTTTAATAAAAAGTCAATACTCAGTGCTGTCCTGGCTTTTCCAAGACAATTAATTTATAGGTAGATTCAATACATAGTTTTTTTTATTTCACATTTTGAAAATAATATCTAGTTAATGTTTTTTACTATAAACTTAGAAGTTGCAAGTAAAATTCCGGCTAATATGAAACAAACAAAGAAAATGTAAAATATCTGGATACCTATTTGAACTTATTTAATGCTTTTTTTTCTTTTTTCAAAAAACAAAAGATTGGTTTTAACTTACAGTAAAGTATTAGATTTGCACTTTCATATTTATAAAGAAATAGCATACATATGGAAGATTGACCTCAGAACGACAGATTCATTTATATCTTATAGAATCACTTTCTGTGTTATTTTTTTATATCGGAGAGAACTACATCAATTTCAGAGATTTTATATTTGTAAATATTTAGTCAAATTTTACAAAAAAATATTGAATATTTTAAACTTTGTAATAAGTTATATGATCTTTACCGTAGTTTCAGAAAAACAATTACATGTATTTTCGAAATAAGTCATACGACAAACATTATATCTGGGGGTTGTCACCTGTTTCTATGACATAATGACATTAAAGACAACCATCTATGTTAATATCTTGTGTTAAAAACATTTGATAATATCATATTTAAAAGCATGCATCGATTATATAGGATATCCTTTGTACATCAATTTTAAATTTCCGTTTAAGTTTTGGATTTATGTGATTTAATAAAAAATATATTTTTCATTCTTTAATGCATTTTATCATATTGTAATGCGACAACATTTTCATGATTTAAAATGATAATTAATGGATAATTTAAAGTAGATTAATTGGTCTTTTTATTAATTAACAATCATTGTTTTCTCATGTCTATTATTTAAGCTACAATTTTTTTTGAAATACCATGTATCTCATAACTCTAAACGAGCAACTCTTGTCTATATATAAATTTATTTCGTTTGTCTCAGAAACGGCTCTAATGATTTGAATCAAATTATATATTTAGATTTGCTTTTTAAGTTTATCTATATAGGTGTCTTTCCTGATGAAACGCGATTTCACACAAACACACACACACACAAAAAAAAACATTTTTTTATAACTATTAGAATCTTTCTGTATCTGCTCTCATGCTGACAATGTCGTATAGCGGCAACTCGTAAATTTTTGTGCTACTTACATTATAGTCATAGCATTATAGCCTACTGGTACCTCATATTTTTGTGAGATGGCGCTCTATGACATATCCACATATGATTACGTTCGGCTCACATCTAATAGTAACAATGCAATTATTGTGTTAACCAATTCAAATAACATGCTAAACTAAGTGCATTCCTGATTTGTTTTTTGTTTTTTTGTATTTGAATTACCAGTTCGTATGTAAGTAAGACTGAAAAATATTCATACATAATAAGTATGTAATTCGTATCTAAACCACGATTTTACAAAAAAAAAAGAAAGAAATATAGTATTTCAAAAGTATTCGTAAGCCTGAAAGTGAGGGATCATGGGAAAATTCTATGATGTCCTCCTTTCAAAACAGTGCTATGGAAAATTGATAAATGTTGTACATTCAATTTCAAATGTTATTTGAAATAAGGTATAAAAAGACATCAATAATGTTTAGATGCTGGAATTAAAACAATCGTTTTGAAACTCAGAGAGAAAGATTGACGCCTTACAAAATAGAATTTAACTGTAATAATGATAAAATGCATTATATTGGATATAAATTGCCAATAACAATGATCTAATGACGTAATGAATCGCTCACCCTCAAAAGATATAACATAATTTAAATTTTGTAGATCTAAAGCTTTTTTTTTCCAAGTATATATCTTCATTGCAAAAAATTTTAGGGCTGATTTTCATTTCAAAAAGAAGAAATTATCTAAATTGCAATGGTTTTAAAATATTTTCAGTTCAATTTGAGGTCAAAAATGCTTCACTTACTTTATTTTTCTCTAGGAAATTTATCAGTTTTCCAGATTTACATTTTAGTTTTCAAACCATTTTCAAAAGAATAATCAAACAGAAAATTGATTATTCTTTTGAAATGCAATATCTATATTTCCACTACAGGCTGCTTTTTTTCTACCACATTGTATACGAAAAACGGATGCCCATAAAAAGATTTCCAAACTCCAGACTTTGTTAAATTGCATTCGAAAAAAGAAGAAACATTCATGGACTCGAGAAGATTATATTTACATATATAAAAGCTTTTGTAAGGGATCATAGTAGTATATGTATTAAAGCTGTACACACTTTTCGTTCCCTACGGCGTGAGATAAAATAGGCACATTGAAACATTACTAAAAATTAAATTTAACCCTCCAACTGCGTATCCTGCGGAAAACGCGGGTTGGCATTTAGTCCATTTTCTGTTGCATCACGTGTTTTTCGCAGTTTAGAGTGTTAATTTTTACGATTACAGATTTTTATTATATTATATTATTATCGTGTAACATATAATTTCTGTTCACTTTCTTTGAAAAATATTTGATTTTATTTAGCATCTAAATAGTTATTTTAAAGAATTAGACTGACAGAGAGTTAATTTTCTAAATCGATACTTCGTTTCGAACGTACTTAAAGGTTACCATGGAAGATATTTATAATTTTGAACCATGATGACCCTTTAGTTAGGTATCCCACTCACAGTGCTTCCACATTACACCAATGTAAGAGTAATTGCCCACGTTGGCAAGGTAAACATGCAACAGACCCACCCACAAGACAGCTATTACTGGATTTGGATTTAAAATGTATGAACCACTGATTCCAAAGCTTTGACTCTATCTCCAAATCTCTGGACTCGAGCTTTTTATCTACTCCCCGTTAAGTTCGTTGGTGAGTTTTAGGTAATAAAACAACTTACTATAAAAGTCTGTCTTTTAGGTGATCATATTGACGGAGGCAGAATATTTGAAACTTCTATAGCGTATAATATCCCATTTCCTAGAGATTCTTCCGTTGAAATGTTATGTAATGTGGTTGAAGGAAAGCATAATTTTTACGGCAAGAAAGATAGACGAGTTTTAGAAATAGATGCCAAACAAATGTAAGTTTTATGTGTTCTAAATAATAATGTACGCATGATTTCTTTTCTTATTTATTACACGATATTCTGCAATTTTTCAAAAGTATCCCGTAATTTGAATTAACATTTTCGAGATAGCAACTCTACTCTGAATTCTATCACTGGTTAAGAAAATAGCTTCATCATGTAACATTTTATTTCAATTAAGTACCGTTTTTATACCAATAGCTGTCGCCGTTCTGAATCTATGAATTGCATTATCGTCGTATGTAAATTGCTGTTGGACAAAAAGAGTCATATAGTAAACTGTATCTCACAAATTTATTTCTATTTCATTTTATTTAGAGAAGCATAGTTATGATTCTGAAGAAACTTTTTTCTTTCAAAAGTTTATCTGACGCCGGCCTAGGGGTAGCGCGTCTTCCCCGTGATCTAGGCGTTCCGGGTTCGAGTCCTGGTTTGGGCATGATTGTTCTCTTCCTTGTGTTCTCTCTGTGAGGTGTGTGAATGAGCCCCCTTGTAAAAAGGGATTGTGCAAGCGAGTGTGTGTGTTCTATATTCATTTGAGCTAGCAGTCAGACTTCTGCCCTCGGGTGCTCAGGTGTCTTTACCCTCAGAAGCTACTGCACAAAAATGTGGTTTAAAATAGTCACACGACAAATATATATATATATGACTTTTTTCTATCATTAAGAATGAGTTAATTTTGCAATTTTATTTATTTTTTATGTCTAATTATTCGATTTGAGCATCAAAAATGAAAAAGGATAAGACGAATGCAAAAATGCAAACTTTTTTTGTAAATGACAAAAGCATAAGCTGCCTACACACGTTTAATATTTAAGTGATGTGTATTTCCGAAAAGAGAAAAAAAAAAGTGCTTGTAAAAAAAAGGCTGCCGAAATATTTATTAATTTATTTAGTGTTGACATTCTGAAAAGGTATTAAGAAACATGACACATTAAAGCAAGATAATTTCTTCAAATATCTCAACTCTGTAGTTGAAAAAGATAGAAAATTATTAGTCTCTGAAAGAAGGAATAACACTTGATGTCAAACAATTGGAAGAAAGAATGTTGGCGAGACATCAGATAATTAAGAAAACATGCAGAAAAAATAAATAA
>JAPMOR010105483.1:1364128-1406960 GCA_026543865.1 Argiope aurantia | reverse complement strand
TTTTTGATTCTAAAAAAAACGGCATTTGAGATATATTACATCATTATGAAGATTTCTAAATACCCAAACAAAACAGTTACACAATAAGGCAATTAAAGGAATTATCCTATACTGAATAAAATTTTAATTAAACTCTTAATTAAAAGTAATTTTAGTGCTTTTAGTTTATTTCCTTTAAAAGAAAAAAATTGGCAGTATGTAACCAAATAGCTCTTTTTTATTCAAAATAAAGAAAAGCAGACGCATTTATCTTCTTCATTTCAAAAAGGAATATAAATATATCTGCGAAAATCCAATTAACGTTGAATTAGTATCCAGACTGGGAAACGAAGAACATGTCAGGAAAGGAAAACATTGGTTATTCTTTGCTCTTAAAATATTGGGAACCACAGAAATTACTACAACCAGCAGTAACATTCGGTAAAAAGTAAATTACCAGGCCACCAGAATTCTGATACAGGGGTTTATAGATTTTTTACTTGCATCTTAAGCGCAAACCCCTCATAATGAAGTATGCTCCGTCATCGGTGATAAGACCGATAAATAATCACCAACACAATTACTGTATCTCCAATGGAATCAAGAAGTTGCTTATTTATAAACAACTTCTCATCTTCGTACTCGTGGCCTGCTGGATGGGCTGAAAAAAAATGAAAACAAACATGTATCCCAGAAATGATTTTGTCATTTTGCTCGGAAAGCAGTCATAAAGAAGTTTCTTTGAAAATATTTCTCAAAAGATAGGCTTTCCTCCATCAAGAATGGTGCTGATTTGCCCTTTAGACCTTCTTTTACAAAAGAACATGATCATTTCTGTACCTTGCAGCACCAAATTAAAAAATTGTAAATCTGGGCTTTAATTAGAATTAGCTGATATATCCTATAAAAGAAACTGCTCTTCCCTTATTTGGTGATTTATTCTCATTATTAATCACGTTTATTAACAGTATTTATTAAACATGAAAATTAATTACTGGTGACTACATAAATTATTAAAAATTATGAGTAAATAACTATAAATTAGCTTCGTTCAACATCAAATTGTAACGAGGCAGATAAACTATTGAAGAGAAACCAGGCCATTTCCTTGAAAACCTTTTTCATAAGGTACACAACTTTATCAAAATAATTGCTATTGACGAAAAGATCTGTTTTCTATCTCTACTATTAGTATCAGTATTGTCAACTCGATTTCAGCGCCAAATGAACTAGAAGCTCAACTGCCTCATCTTGCTTACTCTCACCTGTTTTAAATAAAAATGATCCTCTTTTGTCACACTTTAAGAATTGACATCATATACGTTCTCAAAATAGATATTTTGATTTACATTGAGTCATAATTCATCACTCTTATTTACATTTTTCCATCAAACATCAAAATACTCATGTATATTTTTCGGATCGTTAAGCTGAGTAATGCAGGAAACATGAATGATTCGTTTCTTTTATCAGACTTATTTCCTTCCCATGCAGTTACAGTATGCATGGTTTCGAACTGACTCGTCATTTCTGAACTAAGGTCAGATGAGAGATAAGAAATGGCATTTGTGTAGGAAATCTGCTTTCACATCTTGCAAGTCACAAAAATATGAATAGCTTATTATCTCAGAAATGTTTGCCCCAGTGCAACTGTAAGAATTTTCGGCACATAGAAACTTGAAACTACGAGTCTCCGTTAACAATACTACAGCTTTTTAACTGCTCAGAAGAAAAAAAGGTGCTTAATTTATTTTGAAACCAATTATAGTTATCCTCGAGTGCCAATTATTTTTGAAAATGTCTAAAGTTTTCTGAGAATCTACATTATTCAGATTATCAGGATAATTTATCAGAAGTATGGCAGATTTCCATGCGGCATTTGACAATTTACGTAGTATATTAATGTTCCCATTCAGTGCCTTAGAATGTTAAGAAATATGTATCGGAGGAGAAGATTACAGATTATAGCCCCTGATTATGTTCTTAACCTTCATTATTCAGAAACTTGTAGAAGATACGCGCTTGCTTCGGTAGTTACTAGAATTTTCTTTTTAAATGAAAAACAAACATGGGTAAGTTTTTCTTGAAACTTCTCTAGGAATGTAACCAATTTCCATTCATAGAAGTTAATTTAGCCTTCTATTACAAGTACTTGTTAGGTAATTCAAGATCTTTTTGACTAATAAAAAGTTCCACATTTCCTTTTTGTCATGAGTCATTGACTCTTATGTTTGGCTACGATAGACAAAGTAAGATTAGAGCCACCAATTCGCCATTGTAAATGCAAAATAAATTTTGTCTTTAGACGATGTTAATTCAGTTCGAAGTAAAGCATTCAAACAGAGAGCAATATTTAATCAAAATACTTTAATAACACAGTGTAAGAGCCGTTAGTCAAAATCATGGTAGTGACATTTCTCTATGGCTGCGGTCATTTCCATGACTTTCGTGCATTTCAAGTGGCTTGAATGTGTCAGTCGTCTAATCTATCATGTGGAAAAACCAATCGTAAACGACATAATGCAAAACAAACTATTGGATGAACACGTGAAGATTGAGATCATGAAGCAAACATTTAAGGTCAAGAGAAATAAATAAAAAGATATCAGTCTTGTCACCAATTAAATAATCAATAAATCAGACATTCAGAAAATTCAATTCGGGAAGAGAAATCCCAGAAAGACATAGCGATAGCGAAAAGTCATCATTTAATTATCTTCACTTAATATCACATATCAAAATTCCTCCTGTTCGTTTTAAAGTAAATTTGAGTATTGAGTCTAACTCTTTAATAAGCAAGAATTTGATGAAAGGCAAAGTCTCAGGATACAGGTATCCATTAAAGACGCCTGGGGACTTGTATCCTGAGTTGCTTCGGAAACAATTCCGATAATGCTTCCGAAATAATTGCTATGCGTGAAATTATTCTTGGCTACTGTTTCTAGTCAAGATTTTTAATAAATAAAATTAAGTGGCTTTCAGGCGAAACCTGAAGAAATCATCGCTGTATTTGTTATCTGTAAGGACTTTATTATTAAATATATGTATACTGTTCGGAAGCTAAGTTTTGAACTGTATGAAGAATCAGTGTGAATTGAAATTAAAGGAATCAACATTCGTGAAAAATAAAATTTAAAAAGTATTAAAATTGATAGTTTCAAGAAAATATATATAATTTAAATAAGATGCTCTGTTATGAAATGGCATGGGCTTTGAAACTGAGCCTCTGCTTCGGGGTCAAAAACTACTAGATTTGAAACTTGACTCTTCGAAAAATCTACCGGGTATACAGAGCTATGATGCGGAATCCTGGTGATAAAAGTGCTAGCTCAGACATCGTTCTCGTCTTCTAGTTCTTGTTCAAAATTACCAGATCCAAAATAGGCCTCTCATAGTTTTCTGAATGGATTTTAATCTAACGAAACAAAACTGCAAAGACGCCCGGGTAAAAATATTCTACAATAATAAAATTAATTAAACTTGGAAGAATTATTCTGGATTCTTTTTTAGTAACAAAGGTAGGAAATGTCGGAATTTAAAATCTACTCTAACCCTTAATATAACTTTTGAAAATTATGAATCATAATTAAACCCAAAATCAATCTTTGACATGTTAATGTTATAATCAAAACAAAATGTGTGGGTAAAATTTTGTTTTTCTCATTTTTCGATAAAACCGATTATAAATCTATTTTTTCGAACACGTTTCAGTTTATGTTCCTAAAAACAATCTTTTCAAGTATTAAAGAATTAGTCATTCTTTTGTTTTTTTTAACATTAAGTTGGCATTTTTATGAGTTGCAAAATAAAAATATTATTTTTCAGTAAAGTTAAAAGCAATTTTAAGTAAAAAAAAACAGTTAAGGAATGATATTTTGGCAAATAATTTAGAATGTTATATTCTCGATGTTGATGATCCTTAAGAATTTGGAAGTAGCTCTATTCTAGTTTTAATACCAATTTCGAAAAAAATATCTGTTTCCTATATATTTTATATTTCCAAGCACCTAAATATTCCCTGAGAAGTTTCTTAAAATTTCATTTAAAGTAGAATACATAAGACAAACAGTCTCAAGAAAAATCTTAACTTTTTAAGTTGTAGTTTCCATCCAACAAACATTCTAGTTAAAACTTTTAACTTACTAAAAATACGTTATTTAAAATAAACAGTCTAGATAATACTGTTAACTTTCTTTCAATATACTATTCATTTTCTTATCATCATTAAAACCCTGCATATCAAAAGACGTTTAAAAATAGATTTAACATTTAAGCCAGATATGGATACAGGATAAAAATTAACTGTTTGGAAAAATACTTTTTTTTTACAATAGGAATAACCTTTACACTTATCTGCGCAGTCAAATGAAAGAATTATTGATCTCTTTAGTTAGAAAATAGAAAATTTGTAGAGTTATGTTTTTCGATTTCATTAAACAAAGAGCTTCAAAGTACCATTTTGAAAAAAAAAATTAATTTTCAGATTTTGATAGTTTGTGACAAAATAATCAAAATTGCAGTTTTAGAAAAAGAATTAAACTACTACTTAAATACAATGTTCTTTATTTTATAATATATAATAAAAACAAGAAAATTAATTTTGGATTCTATATACATGGAGTTTCAGTTTTATGGGAAGCATAAGTATGCGTGTCATCTGATATTTAATTGCACATTGTCTGATTAAACACAACATTCATTTAAGATATGCAATGTATTACAAAACTTTTAAAATTGTAAACTGCATTCAGTAGATATTTAATAAATTAAATTAATAATTTATTTAATTATTGACTATTAATTAATTATTAATTATTAATTTATTTATTTAAGAAATTAAATTTAATTAACAAATCAATTTTTAAAAACATAATTTTACAAGTGTCCCAAAAAGTAGACATTTTATCGTTTTAATTATTGTCTATGCTTTGGTCAGAAAGTATTAAAAGAGTATGTTTTCATTGAGGAAACACAAGTATGCAAAGTTTCAAAATTCTAGGATATAAGGAAATATATCCGCCCATTTCAAAGTCGATTACAAAATTCTGTCTCCAAAAGCATGAAACAAATCAGGTTAAATAACAGTGTTTTAAGCAGAAAATCCTCTAAGCTTAATCCTTTATAAAATATTTTAAAAATTTTTAATAGAAGTTAATGCTTGGGAGGACAAATTTTAAGTCAAATCTTTTTTTTTTTTTTTTTTGCATCATAAAATGCTTACACTAAAACTTTTTAATGAAGTTTTTAATTATCAGTAATATTTATATGAAGAACAGAATATGTTACTGATTTCGGTGACTCTCATCATAAGATACAGGAAACACTTTTTAACAAATAACACTTACTCATTTAAGGACAGTTCAACAATATTTATATTGCTGAGAAATTGTATCGTTATTCATTTAACATAATTTTACTATTTTTATCATAACCAAAGCTGAGATATTATATCAAAATTTCTCCCCAGGAAGTAATATAAGATTGCTTTAATAAACTGACGGGAGAGTCCTAATTTAGAGACCGGAGAGTGGTCGGTAGACGACCTAATTCCATCTATAATTGTCATGTACGTGGACTTAACTCGTGATTGATCTTTCAGAATCAAACTTATTCCCGCTGGTATAATGAGAAAATTTGAAGATAAAAGTTGTGGCTCAGTTTCCATCCTCTTCATTGGATCGAAGTCAACATTGTCCTCGTTTAGCTTCAAAAAGCGATGCTAATTTATCTAATTATATAAAGTGAATAATAAACAATTAGAATAAGGAATTTATGATTTGATAGCTAGTGAGTTATTTATCTTTTATAATTAATCTTGCAATTTTGAATGTTTATAATATGAGAACGACACACGAACCAGTGGCTCTACTTTCCAAACTTCCGCATATACATGAAGGAGGATGGTGTCTATCTCAATGAGCACAATTCAAAAATCAGAGATTCGTCATAAATCACATGGTTTAACTTTTAACACACTTTGCCCTGTCTAAGCAGAACTCCAAAACACAATGAGTGTGGAATATTGAGTGATTATTGAGGAAGATTGACGCTGGTTAATGAATTTTGAGTTAATCTATAACGTCAATCCATCATTTTTGGATTTGAACAGCATTTCTCTCTGTAGGAATTCGGGTATCAAATGTCCGAATCCTAACTTTCTTTTCAATTTTAATGTGAATAAAGCGATGACTTCTATATTTAAAGTGAGATTCATTGGGGTTTTTTTTGTTTCTGTGTTTGTTTTCTAACAAATATACTACAATTTACTTATTTCTTCCTTATTTGTTAAACTGTTTCAATAGACTCCATTTTATATCCATAACTCCATTTTAGGATACATTCAAGTCTAATCCAACTGTAGTATCAATCTCTATGTAAATTTTACATCTATATCGGCTGTTTATATTTACTCTACTGCTATTTGCTTCGGGTGATCATTTAAATTGATTTCTCACATATCAATTTCAGTGAAGAGGCAATCATGCAACATCAAAAGCGTCAAGTAGATAACTTCGAATATCATAGATTAATTGATGTGAGAACATAGTGACCTCTTTAACTTGAGAATAGTAAACTAATGTATCTGGCTTAACTCATGGCTACTAAGAAAACTTCACTATGAAATTCCATCAAGATGCAGCATTATCGTTTAAAGTGAAGATGACGATGAAAAAAAAATACAGTAAAAAATTAATTAAAAATACAATAAAAATTTAATACAATAAAAATTAATAGTTTGATTAATTGTTAAACATTTGCAAAAGTCCCTAATTTTAAGTTTCAATTCGGAAACATTTAACTATTATAAGTACTTTTAAGAACTTTGGCAGCGCAGAAGATTAAAAAATATAGCATTTAAAAAGCGCAAAGGGCAAATCCGTTGTAATTTTTTTTTTATTTATATATTTATTTATTTTATTTATTTTTTTTATTTTTTTGGGATTTCAAAATTAATTAGTTTTGCACAAAATCATTTATAGCCATGACTTTCAATTTTGATTTCATGGGTTTTAGAGCTGAAAATTTATATCAGTGATTGATTTACGTCTAAATATTGTTGAGAAAAAATTCAATGTAATTATTTTCCTTTTAAAAACTTATTTAATGTATATTTTTAACAGAAGGCATTCTATATAAGCCAATGGAATGGTATCCTTTTCGTTTAATTAGCAAAGTAGTTATTTTATTAAAATGATAATTTTCTTTACTGAATGATTAGGAGAGTAGATACTGAGTTCGTTATGTTATTAACATTCCTATAAGAGATAATTCTGATTATCAAACAGTATTTCAGCGTTTCGCCATAATAATGTATTTGTTTTTTATTAATTGTATAAACAGCAGCTATAAGAATGAAATTTTAATTCTTGTTGCACACATACGGAAGGATAGCTATGTTTATATTTGAGACATATATGTACTAAAGAAACGTTTATCAACATCATAATTCAAAATCAATCAAAATCGCTAAATCCTAACAATTCACAAAAAAGATGGATATTCATCATTTAGCGTGTCATTTCATGGCTTCACAAGTACAATTTTAAGAGACATTTATAAAATCATAGCTAAATACAATAAATGTTTTGCATTCCTCCCTGCAGTTTCTTTATTCGATTTTTTTTCAATATAATAGCTCATTTTGTTTTCAATAATTAGAGAAAGGCGACTATCTTCTGATAAAATCTTAACCTTTGGACCTGCACTGCGTCAATCTTTATGCTAGATACGTAATATCTTTAAATTGGAAAAATACTTGATAACCATAATACGAAATCAAATCGAAATCACAAAATGAAGTTAAAAAAAACCTTATAAACTGAACGTTCTTCATCTGACGTAGCATCACATGTGTCAAATATAATGTTTGCGAATCTTAAATAATAACGCCTCTTTTAAAAATATGCTTTGCGAGCAGTCCAAAAATATCCGCCCAGTATTTATCTAATTCGTAAAGACAATGCCAACAATACTCTTTCTCACTATTCAAAATAATTTTCTATCTTTCTTTTTATAATAGCATAAAAAATGCCTTGATCCCGAAGCTCTTCTTAAACAAAAGACTTATCTCAAATGGATTGATACGAATGATGCATTATCCTACTCAGCTGCCGATTGTCAAAATATCGCGTTTCAGATAAGAAAATCATGTGTTTTATTTCTAGTGAATGAAAAATGTCTCATAGATTCGTTGTAACTTATATAAAGAAAAACTGAACGGAAGTTTCTTTTCATAAATAAAAGAAATAATCGGATAAATGTTGGATGTACTCTAAAAATGTGGAGCACGGAAGAATTCTTTAATAAGCTTAAAAATGAAAAGAATATAAATAAGAGTTAGCGAATTTATAAAGACATCGAAAGAGAAAACCATATAAATATGCAGATATAAAGTGACAAATAAAAGGAAAATATTATTGCAAATTCATGAGTAATAAAACATATCCTGACAGATTTATTTATTCCAACATGTGATGCTAAATGACTAAATCAAGCAGAGTTTTTTTTCACTGTTTTAACCAAGCATAATAACTTTTATAACAATGCGTCATAAAAGTTAATAACAACACACAAAAAATCAAATTATGTATTTCTTAAAAATAACGAATTCCTAGACATAAATTTTGAATTGTATTAAAATAATTCTTATATTAAAAAATATATTGGAACATTGAAATTTAGATACAAAGTACCCGAAATTTAATTTTCGAAAATAAAATTTTAAATGTACTTGTATGGTATTATGCAACTATGAGCCGCAAACATTTTCATGGCCATTCCTATAAAATATTACCTATATGTTTCGAAAAGAAATGCGATAAAAACATAGATAATGTATCTACGAACATAAAAGTATGAAATACGGCATATAAAGCTCGGTAAATACATTAATGATATTGAAAGAAAGCATTCCACATGCAGAATAAGCTATATAAAAACTTATCAAGATACCGAATAAGATAAGATGATATATCACCTATTTCTTAGCGATATTCAAAACACTCAAGTATGATAAAAATTAAGTGATATCTAAAACATTGCTTCACACAGACAGGAAAGATTTCATACTCTTTAATTTATCGCAAAACATGTTTTATAACGTATAAAACTGTTGTGCAACAAATTGGCAAGTGACTAAAAGGGGAAAAAAATGGTTCATGCAATAAAGTAGATGGAAGAGGAAGAATTACTAAGAAAATGGAAGTATCAGAAACAACACAAAAGAAAAATGACTTTTATTCTTAGGAAATGTATATAACTAGAATTATGAGGTATCCTGCCTCAATATTTAAACTGATAATGAACTCGCAGCTAAATAATTCCCACTAACCCAGATTAGTTGACAGTAAAGGCCGTTACCTGCCATTCACTGTCTAATTTGTTCCTTTCGCATGTCGATCGTTCAAAAAAAATTTATTTGGTGAACTGCCACAACCCTTTCTCAATATTAAGGAAATAGAGCTGAATATAAACAAGTAAAAAATGAAATAAAATAAATGTTATACAAAAAGAATAAATTAGTTTTGAAATTGTGTTAACGTTAATCTAAACTAACCAAAAGTAGCACTTTAAACAATAAACTCTAGTTGTTTTCAAACCTCAGACCAAAAAAAGTTAAAAGACAACTAATTACCTAATGTACTAAGAGTAAACAAAGTAATAAAATCTATTGAAGAAAAAAAGTATATGATAGCTATGGCCTCAAGGATAAATTATTCTTAAATACTTTTTTACATACCTTCTTATTTTTCACTCGCTTTTATCTTGACTTTTTATGTTTGTAAAGATAGTAACTAGTAATCGTTTTTCATTTCCTGACATTTTAGAATTTTGAAATTCCGAACAATTGTTTATTCTCGAGGAAAATGCAATATTTTTATTTTTTTAGGAATTAGTATTATCAATTAAACATACCTTCATTAAACAGTTTATTTCATTTTGTTTCGATTCATTGCTTTGTTCTTCACTATTCACTTAGATAAGTCAATATACTTGAAAACTCTTTCTCCAATAACAAAGAGGATTATTCAAAACACATGATAAATTTTGAAAAATATTTGATACTTGAAAATGCAAAATTTCAAAATAAATAACAGCCTAAAATATATCAATATTTTTAAATGAACGAATGACAATAATTACCAAAAATCAAATTATAGGTTAAATTTTAAAAAAATTGAAGAAAAATGTAACAAACATAAATTTATAGATATTTTGAATGAGATTTCAGGCATGTCAGAAAACTTTCAAACAGGTTTTTTATTCATTTTTAGTTTGAATTTGTGAAAATATATTACTGAGACTGAAACATAGTTTTCATATATTTCTAATACTTCTTTTACTATCCTTTAAATTTCCAAATGCTGAAATTGACAGATAGATAAATGTAGGTTTGGATAGAAATGGGGGTTTGAATTCAATAATATTGATCTCTTTGATAAAATATAATTTTAATGGACATTTTTCCCGAAAAAAATTGTTGATATCACCCTACGACGTGATAAAGTCAAAACGATGGTAGAATATGAACTGCCTTTACTATAAAGTCATGTCGGTAAACATTTGGAACGTGGATGGATGTTGAAAATTTATAATATATTTCAGTGCTGATTTTCTATAGAGGAAAGAAAAACAAATTTTTCACATTAGTGACGATTTTTTCTATAATATTCTATTATAAAAGCGTTTCTGAGGATTTAAGTCACAAAAAAATATTGTTTAAAAACTTTTTTTCTTTCTACAAGGAGCTGTAGATTCTGATCTAAACTGTCCTTGGGGGAGGCAGGAACAGAAAGATAGCTAAAACAATATATTTACAATTTTTTTTCAATTAAAAATAATGCCTTTCTTTCTCTTTGTTTAAAATTTTTGTGAACATAGCAGAAATTCTGAGGCTTTACAATGAAGAAAATAACAAAATTTACTAATGACAAATAATTACGAATTTACTAATAATAACCCAAAGGGACTGCAAATATAAATTCCAATCATGAATCTAAAATATCATTCTGATCTGGATGATATTTTTTCGTGGTAATGAATCTAGAACATTTGTGATTTTATTATATGAAAACTTTAGGATAAGAGAAAAATAATATCTTTTTTTTTTTTACTTTGTAAATTTCATTTTAATAGTTTTATTGTAACGCGTAGTAAGTTAGTGCCATTTTCTTTATATTGTAGAAAGCATTTACTTATGAATATGATTAGCGATAAATAAGACAAATTTGAAAACTAAGTTTCTGAAACTTCTTTTATTCGTGCACTAAAAATATTTTTATTTCATAATTTGTACTAACTCTATATTTTTATTATTATTTGCTATTTTTACTAAATTATGTAATTTTTATATTTTAGAGATTATTAATTATTTAAAGACTGTTCATTTTTAGTTAGATATAATTCATTTTTACTTAAAGGTATAATTTTAAAATTATTTTCTGTTCTTTAGTTTTTAATATAAATGGAAAAATGCATGAAATTATTTTTTTTTCTTATTTCATTACTAAATGTCATTACTGGTTTCTAGACTACTACTATGGAATTTAAATTTCATCAATCGATTAATTGATAATTAAGTTCTTTAAACATTAGAATATTATGTTATTATCTAAAACACATAAATTTGAAAATTTTGAAAACTTCAGAACGTCCGGATGTGATTTATATAGAATAAAATTGCATCTTCATACAAATATAAATACATAGTGGTGTAGCAAAGTTAATTGGTGTCCTAGGCATAGCATAAACTTTTCGCCCCTAATCTTCGAAAGTAATGGCTTCCAGAACTTCGCATTATCTTTCCTCTTCTTCATGATCTTTCGCTTTATAATTTGACATATTTACAATTATGACGCGCTAAAATTTTGTCCTCATGACGACCCTCTAAAATTGGTGCTCTATGTATCTATACCTCTTTCGTCTCATGATCACTAAGCCTCTGATTTAAAATAAGACAGTAAAAACTTGTTAAGATAGCCAAAAAATCTCATTAAAAGTGCTTTGTTTATTTCATAAGTTTCATCTTTTCTAGAGGAATTTTTGATAGATATTTCAGTGTTTAAATAATAAAATCACATGGTACTTGTCAAGAGAGCATAGCCGATATTATTTTTGCATCCATTGAGCCTTTGACTAATGGAGATAACATGACGCCATCTCTTTGTATGCTGTGTAACGTGCATTTTGTTAGTTATGCTTGTGATGTGATTACATATTAAATAAATTGATTCCATACTGTGAGAAAGAGGCATGCTTAAATTTCATTAGTAATAAAACATGCAAACATGCGCTATTGTCATGCTTTTAGATTATTGAATACTACATTAATACTTCCTTCGAGAGAATACAATTTCTTCAAATCTTTGCGCATTTTTACTATGCACTTTTATATGACTTATTATATTTATATTTTATAAACACGATAGAGTTTTGAAGTGTTATTACACTTAGATGCTCAAATTTGATTTTATACCACCATTTTAATATTTTCAGAGTTTAATTATCAATTTATTCATTCTTTTAAATAACTTTGATTGAATATCATTAGCGCCACTTAGTACGGGATTTGAAGAAAAAAAATTATCTCAGATTTTTCTATTATGTAAATAATATTAAATCATAAATTAAAGGTAAAAAATGTAGAAGATAATCAAAATAAATTGATTTCTATTTTTTTTAAATTAACAATTGTGTGTTTTTGAATTTTTTTTATTAAATTTATTTTTAAATATATATTTGCGAGACAAATTTTGAATGTTTCAATTCCCAACAATTAAACAATCAATCTACTGTATACAAACATGTTTTGACGAAGTAAAATATAGGAATTTCCCTTTCAGAGCAGCAATATTGGTCAAGGAAAGACAGTCCAGTAAGTAGCGAATATGTCCAAATAACAAATTACTCTCTTGACATCACACGTAAGATTGATTAGACCATTTTCGGACGCTTTCCTTCCTTTGAAGTTGATATAGAAGCAGAGTAATTCATAACACTGTCTTTCAGCGCTCTATATAATGTTATAGAAACTATCTTTTTCTCCTTTTGTATCTGATTCTGAAAATGATTCTTTCCTCTTACGAGGGGGAAAAGTGACCGACTCCCTTTTCCATTAAACATCTAATGCTTTACAGGGAACTGGCGGGCAACTTGATGATTAGTACAAAACTCTGCATCTTTCTCTGAAACTTGTCATTTCAAATGTTGGACTGTTACGGGAGGAAATTTGTGATGATGAACATCTTGAGAAAGGAGGTTCAAAAATATGGCTTTTGATATATATGGGTTTGAAAATATGTTTTTTTTAATGCATGATATTTCATCAGTTTTGATAAATGATCTGCCAAATTGCAGCGAAAGAACATTTTTTCATATTCTTTCTTTAAATAATAAATAAAGTTCTTATTGTTTGTCATTTTATATAGAAAGTTTATAAATTTTGCATGCAGTTGAAAATAGTTTGAACTTTCAAAACATATGAGTTCGATAATATCTACAAATATTATCGATTTTTCTCTAAATTATATATGAAGCATATAAATAAGAATATAAAAAATAGAAAGAAAAGAAAATATTATAATCTTTAAAAAAATTCAACATCGAGATTTTGATCAATGCTTGCATTTTAGCCCTACCCTGTTTGCAGAAGTAAGTCTATCATTATTTGAATAGATGATACAAACCTGAAAGGAGCTAAATGCATGAAATATGGATTTTCCACCAACATTTTAGATCTGTATTAAATTTTCAACATATCAGACAAAGACAGTTAGACAGTTTTTTTTTGTCTGTCTGTCACTGAAGGCATTTTGATAGAATCATGACGCTTGAAAAAACCAGATCAGCAATCTGGAAAACAATGGGTTGCAAAGGATTGCAGCTGATCAGGAATAGAATTTTCAAAATTAATCAATTCAATCACTCCAACAGTCTGTTTCTTTTTCGTTTTTTTAATATAGATTAAAAATTTATCTAGATATAACACTTCAATGTTTTCAATCCAACGTCATACGTTTATGAATTTTGCATTCGCATTCATCAGTGTTGCGATGTGCTTCCTTTATTAAATTATCTCTTCGTTTTCGCCACTCACTTAAATCCTCCATATTTTCAAAACTCTCTAACATATATAACTTAAACTTGTAAAATGTTTCAAAGTGTTATATATCTTTGCAAATGTTTTATATATATATTCTAGATTTTTTCTTTTTCATTATTTTCACCCAAAGTTTAGCAAATTCAATGTTTTTATAACTGCTACCAATTTATGCTTGTAAACTATGTTTATTATTGTTATAATATTTCAAATACTTTGACCTTATAAAGTAACCTATTTTTTAACATTTTCGCATTTCGAGGTAGCTTGATGATTTATAAGCCATCCCTTCCGGTCCATTCAAACAGCTCAAAAATAAACCGAAGATTCTAAGCAGAGGAGCAAGAAGTAGTGTCTTGTCTGTCAGTCAATCTACACGTGAACGAAATACCTCAAAAACGAATGAAATATTTCACATGTTTTTTTTATCTCTAAGCTTTTAAATCTTTGTCAAAGTTTACCAAAGTGTTGACTATGTGCCCATGTTTCTATTTTTATATAATGTAAGCAGTAACTCTAAAATGCAGCAAGCTAGATAGATATAATATGGTATGAGGGTGAAATACCAAACTTTTATGTCTGCATCATACTGTAGACTCGCTCGCTCGAAGAGAAGAGACCCAAAACGCAATTCTTTATTCCAGTCACTACATCATGAAGATAAATGCAAAAAAAAATTATTGTATAAATAAACGAGAAGATGGAGGAAAAATATTTTTAGTAGTTCACACTAAAAATATTGTACTTGGAAATTTAACTTAAAAGTGTATCTTTTTTAAAAATGATTTCTTCCTTGATTGGCTCTTTTAAACTTTTGCTTTATTTATATCTGAAACTCCCATGTATGTTTCTTTCTTGTATTGACTTCCAAATCTTGTTCGGACAACAACGGTAAGTTTTAGTACAACCTACTAAATAAAATAATTTACTTTTTCTTTTATAGCAGCCCTATTTCAACAGTGATAGTGAAAAATAAGTAATTTTTAAATTAAAATCACAAAATAAAAATCCCTAAGTACAAAACATATATACCTCACCCACTCGAATGTCATATTATTACCAACAACCAGCACTACCCGTCTATCTATTTAAGTTCACGAATTAAAAATTCATTACGAAAGGAAACTGAAGCACCTTCTCTTATTCAAAGCGACTTGATAGCACCTGAGAAAGATAAGCTGCCGTAGATATATTGCCTTCCTAGATGGCTTTCAAGAGAAATTAGCTCATAGTTTTTGTCTCAGTTAAAGGAAGACCAAAAAAATCTTCAGCAGCCACCACCACTGCTAATTAAATTAAATGCAATTAAATTAAAAAGATTCTTTTTATTCAAATGGGGGTTTTTTTAATAAAAATCATTAGAATAAAAAGAATAAGGAAAAAAATGCTTTTTTTCTTTTTTTGAAATTGAATTTCCGAAAAGAGGATAAATACAATAGATTCAATTCAAGTTCAAATTATTTATGTCAAATATGCCTCTTATAATTTTTTAATTCCTTTAATAAAAGGACCTGGTATCGCATGACAGCATAATACTTTCCTTAAGTGAAATCAGACATTCGATTCGTGTTAAGTTACTTTTATCATGAGACTGGGACGCCACGTGAACTGATTCTATTGAGTCTGAAACACTCGTTTACGTGAGTGAGTACTTCAAATCTGAGTGATGAAAGAATTTTTCTTTGAATATATTTTACATTGCTGCTGATTCTTATCTCATTTGGTCAAGCATGTCCAGCTAAGCTCAAGAAAGATGAACTCATGAAAAATGAGACATCTTTTGGTTAAAGTTATCTTGTGCCTATTTAGCATTTGAGAAAGAAATACAATTTAGCTATAATATATTGAATCAATTTGTCTGAGCTAAATTTGTGTTTCACCTGGGAAAAAAACGAGAAAACATCCAGTACTTGTCCAACCGCAACGAGTAGTTCACTGCTAAAGTGTACATAGTTTTACAAGTCTCTGAACACTTTTAGTTAAGAGCACAACCGGAAAATGGAACCCATAACTTCTTCTTCTGATCCTTGCACCTTAGGTGTGTTCTACCTTAACCCACTAGGTAAATGGTGAACTGTTAAACAACTACTAAAATAAAGTAAAAATTCGTTAACATAATTTAGATTGTTTGATTGGAAATATGCAAATACTTGTGTATAGAAACTAACCTATTAACACATCTGTTTTGAAATATGCTAATTAATAAATACCGAAACATATTTGCTAGTTTGTTAATTAAAAATTGAAATTCTTTATAGGAATTTATTTTCAATTGCTCTGTTTGGCAGAATCAACCCATAATTTTCATAATAATTATACTCCTTCTTAGACAGTAATTACTTTTTATTTAAATTCATGAAGTGAAATACTAGTCGCGTACTAATAATACATTGTCCAATTTTCATGATGAAAATCTCTCAAGAAAAACTCATTTTCCTAGAAAGAGGTTCCTTCTTAACATGCAGAGATGAAATTGCTTTATCGGAAATGCATCATTTTTGTTCTCTTCACGAAAGAAGCAGCAGTTTTAAAAGCATTATAATTTAAGAACTCATTTAAGAAACAAAATCGCTTAAAGTATGCCACTGCTAGTATTTTCCCTTCAAGAGCAATTTCATTTTCGGTTCATTGAATCCGCTTTGTTTGTAAATTGTTTATCCCTTGATTAATTTTATGTATAGAGAGCTCTAGACCATTTTATTTACTTTTTTAAACTACAACTTGTTTATTGTAAAAAGGCGACAAATTGTTTAGTTGTTTTATTTCATTGACTCCACGATAGTAAGAAGGAAACTTCCAGGCACTACAAAAAAAATTACTCAATACAAATTCTTCAAAGAAACGTTTTTCGGGACACATTTTTAATAGCAAATTTAAAAAGGTGGAATTTTGAACTTCAAAGGAAATTTGGGTTTTCTCTTCAATTTTTACTTCCTCCTGTGCCTAGATATAGAAAGTAAAGTAACATTCAAGAAGTTAAACTTTGACATTTGTTCAATCTCCTTTTTTAAGCTTTTTTGAGTCCGAAACAAACTATTTCTCAAAGTTTGTCTACCTGCGAATATAGTGGCTCAAAAAAGTGTAACGAGTCAGGCGAATGAAATTTCCTACGTAGTCCTTAAATCCAAATAGAAGAGTTCTGTAAAATTTTGAAGCAAATCCTTGTACGTTAGGTCTGTCTATTTGTCTATCCTTTTGTACGTCAACATCATTACTCAAAATCTTTTGGTCTAAAAGGAATGAAATTGGAATTTCTTCAATTAATCGACTGTCTTTCAGTCTACATATCATCACGTGTAGACGAACTCAACTCAAATCCGTCAAAAATCCGAGAAGGTAAAAAATCAAATTTGGTCTGTTATCTTGAGGGCCGTAATATAGATTTGTATTAAAATGAGAACTCATACGCTAAAGAGAAGTTCGATTGTGTAAATGTACGCTGAAGTCGAGCTCTTCCATTAATATCTACTAAATTTTTCAGGAACAGATATGAACATTTTGGCATTTCCCTTATTGTACAAATATTCATAAATTGACTCCTGCATTTACGGTATCTCCAAAACATCAGGATTTAACTCCCCACTAGATACTTCCACTAGGTCCATCCTTTTACTCAACGACTAGATAGCTACATTTTCTTTGTGCTTTTGTATTTTTCCAAGTGTGATGGCTCGGTTTATTTTTATCCAGTGAGATTGTATTCTTTTTGACTTTCTTGTCTACATCAGTAGTAAGAAGTATTTTATGCTCAACATTATAGTGATGAGAATCGAGTACGCCTTCTAGAACAATGATTTATCCTATTGACTGATCTTTGATACTCGCTTACAGTTTGGGGGTAAGGATAACATACTAAAAGAAAAGCATTTATCTTGTGGAATTTTTGAGTTTTCGAGTTCATATACAGAAATCATTACAAAGATGATTCTTTTTCAGACTCACGGAATTTTAAAACTTGGAGATTCGTCAAAATCTCCAGTCCAAATTCTCTTACTATTTCAACTCTTTTGCTTTTATTTACAAATGGATAGATAGGAAAACGGGATAAAAATATTTAACCCTAGGCATGGCGTAAAGGAAACACAGATGCAGTCTTCAGATAAATTGTTTCTTAAAGTAAAATCATTACTCTTTACATCCTCTAGACTCACCATTTTAAAAGTTCATCCTCAGCAAATTAAATATATAAATACAATCTTGTGAAAAATCAAGAAAGTAAATTCTTATAAGAATAAGTTTTACAAACATAAGCAATTAAAGCTTTCTAAGAATTTACAGTATATGATTTTTATTCTGTCTCTTAACTTCAAAAATTTAAGTACTTTCTTTCAACATAAAAGCTAAAAATAAATAAGATTCTATACAGAAAATTTTTACATCCTCTTAAAGGATATAAAAACTGTTATTTTTTGCGATCATTAATTTTGATTAGAGAAGAACGTAGAATTTTTGTTGAAGTTCTTTAGCAAAATACTGAGCAAAATTGCTTTTAAAAAAGTTACAAATTGGCATTCATGAAAAGAAAATTGCATAAACATTTGAATTAAATTTAATGTGGATTAAATTATTAGGCTGTCGTCCCATCAAACACTAAGCTCTGATCCATCGAATAATTCTATAATCGAATGACTTTCCTAAAATATAAACGCACCTTGTCATTTTAAAAATGCAATTTATTCAAATAATACAATGTAATTATTAGAATTAGAATAAGAAATATTTACCTTTGCTTTAAATCAAAAGATAAAAATCTGTGTATAAGCGATGTCGATTAGATAAATAGTAGCGTTTGATAAATTTTGGAAAGTAATTTCTCTTTTGGGATAAATGATAGACAAAGAGTTTTATCATATGCATTTGAAAATTGCAACCATACATTGCTTTATGATATAATCGCTATTCAAACTGAGTGCTTGTCATATAAATTTTCTAAGTTTGAAATTCTTTCTTCAAAGCAATTTGCCAACAAAAAATGAAGCACCCAGTCGCAACATCGCAGAGCGTAACGGTGCAACACAACCCATTGTCTGCTTCTTGTGCCCGAAAAATTGGTAGTCTCAGTGCCAAATTTGGAGTAGAATGGATGGTAAGAAACATCCCAACGGAACTGGTGGTGTGTGGATGAGCATTGTGCTGCAATACAAATCTAAAGTCTATAATCCAAGGGTCTTTAAAAAAATTATTCTCTTACAAAACACTGAGGACAAAAATTAAATGCTTGATTATTAATGAAATATATGATGCGTAATGAAGAATAATTAAAAGCAATTTCATTAATGAAAACAATTCTATTATCAAATAACTTTTCTATCATTTATTTATTCATGGAATTTATGGAATGGAATCATAGACGATATTTTGATATTATGTTAAAAAAAGAAACAAAATAAAAATTTGAATTACCTTCTTTAAGGCTTAATTATTAATGAAACCATATGATGCGTAATGAAGAATAATTAAAAGCAATTTAATTAATGAAAACAATTCTCTAATAAAATAACTTTTCAATTATTTATTTATTTTTGGAATGGAATCATAGACGATATGTTAAAAAATGATACAAAATAAAAAGTCGAATTACCTTCGAATTCGAACCAAAACTATTCGAATAAAGCAAGCTCCACCGAAAAAGGAAAAAACTTTTTCTCAATTGAATAAATAAAATGATTTATTTCCGTCAGCACATATTTATTGCGTATGATCAGCAGTGTCCCCGATGTGATTTCAGAAGTTATCCTTTCATTAGTATGATTAAATGCAAAGACATCACATAGCGCCTATAATTTAAAGATGTTTCAGCACACTGTCATTTTTCATGCTTCTTGAATATTTAACACAATAAAAGTTTTATAAAAAAATTTTAATTTAGAAATATTAGTGTTCTAAAAAGAAACGTTATTTTAAATATTTTTCTACTTTTTAATTTTTAATTTGTGATGCATTATTATAAATATTAGGTAATATTAAAATCCCTTTTCTTGGACGCTACCAGATGGAGCCACTCGCAGTGAATCAAAATTTAAGAAAAATCGATTAATTATCTGTCAATTAAGTTATAATCTATTATCTGACAATTAAGAAAAATTAAAATAGTATATTGTCCTCGAGGACACTCAAGTACATAAAATTTGAAAATTCTTGGACCCAAGAATATGATTGAAAAATATATGAAATTTGGGAAGTAATATATATATATATATATATATATATATATATATATATATCCTGAAGTAATATGGATTCCCCGCTTCCCCATAAGATGGTCTGTTGGTCGGCTAACTGTGATGTGAGCCATTAAATCTACCAGGATGCTTCCAGAGAAAATAAGGCACTCGACAGTTCCGGGTTCAAGACCCTACTCTACAGATATTCCATCATGTGTGTGTATAGTCCTAGTGCAGATTTACTGTATCCTCAAGCATCGTCACTTTGATCTGATATGGAAATTTGCTGAGTAGAGTGCTGTCTTAGTTGCAATTATCCTCATCTAACCTCTATTTAAAGTTGTCTTTCAAAGCCAGTTATCAACCCTCGTTTATCTTTGAAATGGCTTCGTTATCTAGAAAAGCAATTTAAAGGAACCACTCAAAACTTAATCTAATTCCACAACTGTATGCCCTTTTCTTACTGCCAAATGCTCGGAATGACTTTTATGTAACTTCTTTTTCTAATACGTTAGAGAAACTCATTTGTTTTCATTGATGTAGTTTGGAAAAAAATATATAGTTATATATTTCAAAACAATCATAATTGCTCAGTCAGATAATTGCTCAGTTTATCAAAAGTTCTTCTCAACTGTATGTTAATTAAAACGATCGATGATATTGCCGCATTGAAGAAAGACTGTCGAATTTCCATGGCCGAATGGTCATGGCACTGGTCTTGTTATCAAGAAACCTTGGTTCGAATTCCGCTAGAGACACTGAGATTAATAGTATATGTAAATACTTAATTCCTTGATTTTATGTTTTCCTTTATTTCATGTTCCAGAAGATACTGGACATTTCTTTAGTTTACCAGACAAGTGTTCTGGACTTTTCTTACTGTCTCCCGAAGAGTATTCTGGAACTTTCTCTGCTTATATAAAAGCACAAGATTTCTCAGTTCTGAGTTCATTTAATAAATTGGTTTAGCTCTACCTCTTGTGTGTGTTATTGAGTTCTATTCTATAGTTCTAAGTGACAATATTAACTCTCATTTGATACAATTACTACCATCTACTGAAAAACTGTTCAGTTACTAAAAAGAATAAAATAACTGTTCTTAAAAACAATTAATCAACATGAGTTCGAGATGACGTTGATTAGAAGAAAATTTTCTGAAATCCACTTTTAAATTTCAGTTTTATGTTATAAAAGGGTGGAAAATATTACTACACGTATTGAATCAGTACTATTTGAATAGTTAATTTTTTTTTAATTTTGATGTTTATAATATTATCTGTCTTGTTTTAATTTTAAAATAAAAGTGTTTCAGAAATTTAATTTTAAAATCTTTTTTTTATAAAATCAGATGTATAAAATAATTTATTTGATTAATTTTTATCATTTAGATGATAATTTTTTCAATTATATACATTCCAAATTAATTTTAAATGAATATTCCTTGATTTAAACATATTAAATGAATGCTATTTTTAATGGTAAAACTCAAAGTGAAAAAAAAATTGCCCGTATCAAAAATATTTCTTTTACAATACTTATTCTCAAAAATGCTTTTTTATAAAAAAATTTTCGTTTTCTGTTCACATGTATTCAAAAAACTTTAGAAGAGACATTTTATAAATAAATACTGTTTAAGAATAAATATACAATCTCTGATTCATAAATATATAAATATTCATAATATTTTACTGTTTCTGTATATTTCTCAATTAAATATTCTTGATTTAAAGAAGAAAAATGTGTATCAGGATTTCTATAGCTCTTAAGTTATAGCAAACAAAATTATGTGAATTGCATGATTTTATTACATTATGTTTTATATCACTACATTGCACTGTTTACAGAAGAATGCTGTGCAACTAATACAAAAACACAGACAGAATTTATATTACATTATTCAACAGCTTAGTTATAGTCAACGTAAATTTTCTTATGACTGATTTGAATTTTAAGAATTTTATTTTTAAATGGAGTTCTTATACTCGACTTTAATAAAAGTATGTTGAAATGGCAAGAAAATAAATCTTCAGACTTTTTTTAACAGTTTTTCCCCTTAAAGAAGAAATGCATAAACGCTGGGAAGTCCTTTCCCGTGAAATATTAAGAAAAGGGGGAAAGTTTGATCTGAAGTAGTTTCGCATAGTTTATTTACTAAAAATATGATCTCATAAATTTATTTACTACATCCTTATACGAGATGATAACTATCAGATAATAATAATGCTAAAAACATCAAAGATAATATTTTATAAATCTATTTCGCCTCATAAAAAGAGTTGTTCTATTTATAGTCAATTTAAAATGTTTTATATCGTTCACTCCAGATTTCAAGAATTCTATTTTCAAAAGTAAAGTACTTAAATTCCACTATTATAAAATTATATTTGTATGTTGCTATTCAAAATAATTTTTAGATTCTTCCATACTAAGGGGTAAAAACACTATTTTTGTGGCTTTTTATAATATGTGAATACGAGTTTTATATCTCTTGCATTTATATGTCAGGTCTGAAGTAGTGTCACATATTATTTTCTGTATCATAGGGCACAGGTTTAAATGCAGAAAAATATCAGAGAAAGTATTCTTTGTAACCATCTATTAGCCATCAAAGAACTGCTTTCATTTTCAAAAAGAATAGCAACTTCATCAACAAACCTGAAAGCCTCTTATGAGCAGACCTTTCCCAGACAAAGTGTCGTACACCGCAAAACTTGTTTTCAAATCCCACTTAATTTCGTTCAAATTGAGAACAAAATCAGGAAAATAGCTTTCTCAGACCCTGGTAAATAGGTTTATATATATCCATTTGTATCAAATCCTATATTTGCTTTCCCAAAATAGTAAATAAATGCGTTTCTATCAAAAAGCAAATTGAATCTCTATATAGCGTAACAGAAAAAAAAAATCCTATTTGATATATGATTTGAGTAAATACTATTAAAAATATCATCCTTTCGAATTTTTATAATAGTGTCCGACTCTAAAATCAATTTTGTTGGGAACATTCTTAAAATTAAAAACAAGTTGAAATGAATTGCTTCTGTAAAATTGTACTTTCTTTAAACAGCTAAGTAATATCGCATGTGTGAGCAAAATCCCTCCTTTAAAAATACAATTAAATTATTTCTTTTTATTTATTTAATTTCTTCACACGAATATTTTATATAAGTACTTACAAGAAATTGTGAGTTTAAATATTAATCAAAGATACAAAAAAAATTAGAAATTTATAATTAACATTTTATAAAACAAAATCATGATTAAAAACTTTGTTATATTTTGAATCAAATCGCTTCATTAAATATGGAAGTTTAAATTATTTTCAGTGATTAAATCCAAAGATTCCCATTTTCATTTTTTCTTCCCTACTTTAAAAAAAGAATAGAAAATTTGGATTCTAGAAATCTTTATCCTCACATAATTCTTATAGGGACTCTTTATATTTTTTCAGGTCGAATTTAAACCAAAAATGAGCATTTGGAAGGATCATGAAATTCCAAATGCTTCACATTTATACTAGCCGCCGTTAGCGATCAATTTGATCGCCCAGCTTATTGACGCTTTAGATTGTTAAGCTATTAATATGGAACGTATTGTTTTAATTGCTTCTTGCTATTTGATAAAACTGAAAAACACGAATTTATTTTATTCAGTCTATTGAAAATTAGTTAACGTACAAATTCAAAAATCTATATACAGCAAAATAAAAGCGGAAATGAAAATCTTACTTTCGTTGAGTTAATGTCCAAAGAAAGAAATTATTTTTTTACATTAATTTTAAAACTGACAAAAGTAAGTGATTGAATGCTTTGATGGATGAATTTGAATTTCAACACAACAATAAAAACATTGATTTTGAACATTTAAATAAAAAAAAATTGGAATTTTAAGTTAAGAAAGATGTAAATGAAACTGTTAACTTTAAACAGGTATTTTTTAAGTTTTAAGATAAGGCAAAATCATTTTTGGAAGATATGAAAATAAATTACCATAGGCAAGTCGAAGTGATTATCTATCTTCATTGCCAATATTCACCCCTGATATTCGAACCCTCAATCTAATTAGAAGAGCCCCATTATTTGCTATTTCTTAACAAAAATAGTGAAAGGATCATCTAATTAAGTACATGATTCGATACAAATAGATAGCAGGTGCGAACCTCAAATGAGCTATATGGTAATCCAGTCTATTTTAAAGCTCGATTAAAGCTTCTGTTTGAAGCCTACTTCTATCATATTGATTTCTTTTACATCTTCCTTCCTCAGATAGAATATATGTTCCGTCGAACATCTTTCCAATCATTTCTAATAATATTTTTCACCTCCATTAATTATCTTAAGCTAAGCGTTGACTTAAGTTCAGCGACATAATCGTTCAATGGAACAGTCTTGGTATTAACATCATACTGTACTGCTGCTCCAGCGGTACAGCATCAAATGCAATGGTGAAAATTATTTTAGTACAAAATCCGTACTGACTACAAGGAAAAAGCTAATTACTGTTACCATTCTGTTTATTCCTAGAACTAATACTGACAGAATTTCTAAGCTTGTCAGACTATTTCTATCTGAAATACTCAAAAGAAATTCCTTCAACATTTACCTGTTTATTGGCAAGTAATTTACTTTCCCACTGTATCCTCCTAGTTTGAAAAGCATGGCATTCATTTTTACAATCACCGCCTATATTTCTGCATTTATTCTTTTGACTGACATCTAAGTGACTCTATTTAAACTTATAAATAATATTTGAAATTTTTTGGATAAAACAGAAAAAATTAAATTAATGCCACTATCTAAATGCAGTTATGCTGTTTCATGATAATTTTAATAGCAATTTTATGCACATTGGTTTTATAGGAAAATTTCGAAAGTATTTGCTTCAAATTTCTATATATCTATTTTTTAAACCAATCAGTGTTTTCATAACCGCTCAGAAATGCGCATGTTTGAGTAAAATTTTAAAGTTAAGAAGTTTTATAAAATGTTAAAAGAAGTTTTAATACCACTGATAAATTACTGTATAATGACAATATAATACACACATTCACTAAGCGACTTCCTACCATATGCTATTAAACTGTTTGGTTGTCGTCAAAAACTTTCATCAATTTGATGCAGTGAATGCAAAAGATCGAAAAAAATATCACGAACAAGAACAGGTCAGGAAAACAAAAAAAAAATTCTATTTATATCTTTATAGTCATGATGATGCTAGTAAATCATAAAATGTCCTCATTATTCAGGCTTTCGAAACATGGTAATTTTCATTCTTTGAGCTCAGAAAATGTGTAATGTCATAAAAGATCCTTATCTTCCAAACAGTAAGCTCAAGGACAAAGATTTTAAGTACAGTTGTTTTGTTAAAGGTTCTTTTCGCAAAAATTCAAACTAAGCATACCAGTATATAAATTGTATCTTTCAAGTACTGTCGTAAATTTTTAGTTTCTTCATAAAGATAGTGTTTCAAAGCTTTCTAATTATTCCTCCAGCTACGCAATAATTATCTTTAGATCTCCATTGAAATGCCATTGAAAATCATTTCTCCGATCATTTTAAAAGAATCGTACAGTTAATATGTGTAAGATTAGAATTTTGATTGAAACAATTCATCAGATTTTATGTACTTGAAACATAAAGTTAATGGAAACAGTTCCTAAAAGCATATTTTTATCAATGTTCTAAAAAATATAATTTTTTGTTTAAATCATTGTCCTTATCTTTAGTCATTAATTTACATTATAAATATCTGGAAATCTTAATGCTTTCAAATTCATCACTGGGGGGTGCCAAATGGGTTATTTTTCAAAATTTAATTGAGTTAATTGATATTTACGGTTTGGAAATATTTGAATAGTGTATTGTCATCAAGAGAAATGTCAAAACCCTAGCTCTTAAAGGAGTGAATGAAAACTTAATTACAAATTTATCAACTTAATAAGCATGAGACAAACAAATTAAAAAAATTTAATAAAATAAATTCTTTCAAAAGATCTCTATCGATATCATAGATAAAATTTTTAAAAATGAATAATATACCTGATATAAAAATTAAAATTGTTTATCGAATGATCGAACCTAACTGACAAATTATTAAGTAGAGGTTTTGATTTGAATTAAGTAGAGTTACTGTTTCAGTTGGTCATTTCGACCTCTTTATGATTTTCTGGTAAAGATTTGCTATCAGAGAACATTATTGCTGTACAGATTCTGTACCAGAAAAATTGAGACTTTACCTGCAGACTAAACAATTAAAATTCCATTCCTACCTTCCTGCTCAATTCCTTACATGAGTATGAAGAGATTTAATGCTAAAAATGGAGGACAAGAATGCAACGCCAGATGTAAGTGAATGAAAAAAAATTGTTGTGTTCCAACTACTTAAAATTGCATCGGAATACCTGGTTAAAAAGGATGTTGCAGAGTTTCTCTATTTCTGATTTTTTTAGCAGTTTGTGTGATTTTCAATGAATGATTTTGGTGCCATTAGATCTTCACTGCTGCTGCAAAATCAAGAAATTATTTACACGAACGAAAGGTTTCACGCTTCCTTTTATCAGAAATTTCGCTAGACATATTTTGACTTGACAGAGGATCAGAACTATCACCAACATAAAACATGCCGAACAGAAAATTCTCTGAAAACTTAAATTCGAAGCTTAAAAAAAAGGAGTTTTATAGCAAATCGTTTGTCCTTTCGAGTATGACAAAGTAAGTATAACGATACATGAGGAAGTTTTTATGATGTGATGTGACGTCATATCTTTTTTTTCCATCAGCAAAATTTTGATGGAATTCCAAAATAAAATTTGTGAGCCAGAATTAAATCATCACCTTTAAAGCAATAAAGTAAAGTAAGTGAATATGAACATCGAGTAATAGTAGCCTTTGTAATAATAATCTTTTAAGCAATTCATTCTAAACAAAACATAAAAAAAGTTTCCATGATGTTTTTTCAACACGTTGAACATTATTAGAGAATCTTATGACGAAAAAGCATTAAATTTATAGTTAAAATAATTTCGCTTATATCCCTTTTATACTTTTAAAAAATAGCTTTATTTCGGAAAATAGTGTCTCTCATTTTAATAATATAATTAGGAAAATTATTTCTTTTCATAGAAATGACTCAAAACAAGCCTTAAAAAGATATATTTTCCAAAATTTAATTATAATTAAATTGTAGAATGCTTCAAACGATATTATTTCCTTTGAAGACCTCAATTTGTAAAATTTGAAATCATTTGTAGATGTTCGAGAGAAAACCATAGTTATTAATGCTAGTTTCATTTTATTGTTTTCGCTCTTTGGGTATTCGCTGAATTATTAATAAAAATCATCGGACATTCTAACAATAAAAAATGCCAGAATTTTACTAATAATCTTATCTATATTCACGGCCTTGTCTGAATTATGTATTAGTGCATTTCAGCAGAATATCTGTGGTAAAAATTCGGTCATTCAAAGAAAAATCAATGGCAAAGCCTGTAAAACAAACTATTGTAAAACCGAAATAAAATCAGGTTGTTAAATTTGAATGCGAAGACTTAATAAATTTTGTTTATTTTCGTCATTTCAACCGAAAAGCAATTGCAGAAAGTTTTTATTTTCTTGGCAGATTTTAAGATTATGTTTGCTTTATTTCAGAATGAACTACACTGAAAACAAAACGCACTTGTATTTGTATAAAAAAAATATTATGATATTAACTTTTTTTTCCTTTTTGTCTTTAATTTAGGATTTATTATTATGAATATTACAAAATTTTGAATTTAACTTTTTCTTAAATTTCCCCTTTGATGGTGCCACCGATATAGAATCAAAATTTAATTTTATTAATGACTACCTAGTAAATGAATACCGAATCTATTAAAACATTGCATTCTCATCGAAAACGCACAAGAGTACAAAATTTCAAAACTCTACTACATCAGAAAATGAGAATAAAATTCAATTACAAAATTATATTCTTACTAACATAAAGAAAGCGAATGAAATAGAAAATATGGAAGGCATGCACTGATAACATTATTTATGAATCTGCAATCAAAACAGACTTTTGTGATACTGAAAGTAATTATAATTAATATTCAATTAATCTTATTTTTATAATACAATATATTTCTTATCAACTCATACCAACTCAGCTTAATAGCAGGCTACTTATAAGTGACTACGCATTAAAATAAAGAACAATAATATAACTATCCGCCTTCTATATCCTGTTATAAATCCCATTTTTATCCATTGAAATAATCTCGCACTGTCATAATTTAGTTAATGAGAACTTTTATAAGATGCGAGTGAGTTTGATCTCGGCTTGATTTGCTCACCAACCCACGCAGTTTCCGTTAAATCGATGGTTTCTTTACAAAATACCTTCAAATCTTTTGGGAATATTTTGAACAATTAAGTTAATTGTCTGTGTTTCCATATTTATCTGATGATTGCAATCTTGTTGAAGGAATTTTTTTTATGTAAAAAATTTATAATATATCTTTGTTGAAGCATATCTTTTTTTAAAAAAATTGTACAATTATTACCCAGATGAAACTTTAATGTGTGGGTTTTACCTGTTTAAAGTTTCATAACATTTAAGGGTATATTCCAAATTAAGTAAATCGTCACTGTAAAACAAAAAAGGAATTATATCATTATCAGCACCCATTAATATAACCAGCAAATATTCGATGATAACTTTGTTATACTTTTAAAATAAATTTAATAAAAAACGTTTCGAAACACATTGTGTAATAAAAGGACGAATATATTATTTTAATAATTTATACTAATTTTGATTCTTTCATTTCTAATTCATAATTATAAGTACTGAGGAATCTTGAAATCAGTATTTCTAAAATTCATAAACAGAGGGCGTTACTGGTGTAGAATTTAAATTTAATTTAATTAATATATTCATTAATTATTTAGTTTTGAATCTATTAAAACCAAGTATATTCATCGAAAATACGTTAATACACAAAATATTAAAATTTAGAAAGTCAGGAAGTAAGTGAAAAATAATTATAGAATTTCATCTTTACATGCGTAAAAAAGTTTCATAGAGTTGTATAAAGGTCGAACAAACGTTTACTTTCTTAATTTTATTCAATAGTTTAAACATTTTAACTAAGCCTTAAATTTAGCCACTGTTTAAGACATGAAATAACCTTTCACAAACAAAATCATATATTCGTGCATATACTAATAAATGCATTTTATTTTTATACACGTACTATTCAATAGTGTTGCACATGTTCAAAATTATTAGTTCTGACATTGCTGAAAGAAATGCAGCCTATCTGATAATAGTCCTTCAGATTTTAAATGTTCTTTAAAGATCAAAAGGACATGGGATTGAACATTAAAATAAAGATTTAGATTATATCAATCCGTGGTCATTTTAGAGTCTCGGGAGTGCAGTTACGGGTGTCATCAGTGAACAACAAATCTGAAACAGAACTAGTGAAACGAAAAGCGAAGCTTTTTACAGCTTCGAAAAAGTAAATACCCGTAATTTGGACTATAATGGATAAGAAATATCTGGCTCAAAGATTCCAAGATATTTACAAAATTTATCAGAGCCTAGGGACAAATTGAAAGCTCCGAAAGATAATTTCAGTAGTTTCCCTTTGAAAAGTTCAGTTAAAAATAATTCATGGGACAACACAAACTCATAGGAACTATCACATAACTTGTTTCATGTTTATAAAGATGGAATTTTGTTATTTTTCTGAGTCTTCTTGATGAAATATTGAAATTTTGTACGTAAAAGGATTTTAATGAAAATGTGCTATTTTATTTTTTCACAACTTAGGTATTAATTAATCAATTAATTTAATTAATTTTTCAAGCGCGTGATTCCACATGACAGTAAATTTGAGAAAAAAATATTTTGAGATTCCTTAATAGTTATAATAATGCAGTGTATAAATGTAATGTATACATTAAAATTAAAAGGTAAAAAAATATATATAGAATTTTCAGTATTCTAAAGAAAGTGCATTTTTTAAATTTATTTTTCTTCTTTATTATGAAAATAATTTTTTAAATGATTACATTTAATTTTTTGATCAGCGTACGGAATAGGAAGGAATTTTTTTTCTCATCAGCAAACATTTGTGTGTGTGTGTGTGTGTGTGTGTGTGTGTGTGTGTGTGTGTGTGTGTGTGTGTGTGTGTGTGTGTGTGTGTGTGTGTGAGAGAGAGAGAGAGAGAGAGAGAGAGTGAGAGAGAGAGAGTGTGTGTGTGATACAGAGACGAAGCGAAGACGAGATTCATTCAGGGAATAGTTATTCCGCTTTAAAGCAGTATAAACTCATTAACTGTTTACGCTACTCTAAATTTTAAAATTAAAATTCACGAATCACATTAATGATGATGAAATTTAGTTGGGAAAAACATGGATTGATGATTGATTTGTAGGATAAGAGACAATTTTAAAGCCTTTTTGGGAATGGATTTGATCATTTTGTGCGGTGATTAAATATCCAGGGCTTATTTCCAATCTTCTACAGTCCACTACCAAGCGCATTTGACCCAATAGGATTAAAGCGGAAATGTATCTTGAAGTTATGCCTGCCAATTCTGTGGTAGTGGTGGCCTGGTGGTAAAGTGTCGACATCGGTAGCAGAGAAATTCAGGTTCGAGGCCTGGTTCCACGGAATAATTGTCGTGTATGCGGTTCTGTAATTTCGCTGTGGCATCAGTCGATGATGAACGGTCTTCCACTGACGTAGCGCGGAAGTTTGGACAGGCAGTGCCAGCTCAGGCACCATTCTCGTCATCGGAAAGCTGTTCAAAATTTCGAGATCTTTGCCAAAACAACCGTAGTGTTACTGTAAGCCGGGACGTTAATATAACTGAATTAAACAGCCTACCCATTCTTAAAATCAAAGTTTAAAAAAACATAGCCAATGATGAACCAAAAGCCATTTGAATCGTAATTAAGAAAGGATCAAGCCATTAAATAATCATTCCCTTCCACTTCATAGCACTTAATTAATATGTATCTAAATTAAACTACTAATCACTTTGTTGATTAGTGTGATAAACACTAATAAAATATCTTTTTTTATCAAATATTTGGAGATCAAAACAAAACCTCAAAACTATGGGAAAAAGAAATGTAAGTTAGAACTGTACTCATATTACTAATGTATTTGAATTTTAATTAATATTTGCAAATAATTTTTGATATTAATACCCTATCACATTGTTTTCAGCACCTCACGCATTGGTCTCAAAAAGCAATATTTTCTATTTTTTAATACACTAATGACAACTTGTTTCTTTTTCTTTCTTTTTGTCATTTTATCAATAATTATTTTCTGTTTCTTACTCTTTAACATATTTTATAATACATTATTAAAACTAACATCGACTCTTATTGTCGATTTTTTCCTCGAATTCCCCACTCGATGGTGTTTTTTATACCATCAAAATTTAATTGAAATATATCTATTAATTGATAATGTGATTCTGTAAAGATTAAAATTATGTTTCATCATCTGAAAAATACCACTATAGAAAATTCTGGCACTCAAGCACAGATTGATTAGAAGACTCCATCTTTACAAGCATGAATGAAATTAAGTTAAATAAATAGATGTAAAAAATGTTCCAAATAAACATGAAATAACTTCATAGTTATAGAACTCCCAATGCGCTTGCATATTCGGTGGAGCGCTTTATTTTCTCGCTAAGATCAATCAAACAAGATAATGCATATCTAAAGCGCTATCGAGTTGTCTTACGATGAGACAGAAATTCACGTAATTATCTTACGCAATTAGGGTAATCAAACACAGAAGATTAAACACAATAACTTTCGACGTTGAATTATCGATATGCTTTTGATGTAGGGCAGGAGTACAAAGAAGAATTATCGGAAAATTTCTCAAAAGTTATTCTTTGTGCCTAAAGTGAAACAAATTATGTTAGTACTTGGAATGAATTGAATTATGGTTTAAAAGTTCCTTGAGGGAAAACTTATTTCTTTCAACAATTGTCGGTGCTGGACTCTTATGAGAATATTTCAATTCTTTGTCTTTTGTTATGTTTTCAGCGAAAATAAATAAGTAAATAATTTCTGGTAATAAAATGATTGTAATGAAAAGAAAAAAGAGAATATTGAGATATGATTTTTTTCTTTTTTAATTCATTGATATGTAAAATTTAATTTAGTAAAAAAAATCCTTAAATTTTTTTTATAAAAATATTATACAAAAACACGTTTCTCTTTAACGAATAACAAACAAAGGATAAGAATAAAACATTATCTATCCATCTAATTCTTGGATAACCTTGATTAGTTTAGGATGATTACTTTAATGCAACACAAAGAGTATTTTAGTTCGCGAATTGTAATATCGAATCTTGGGCATATAATAAAGATGACTCTAGACTCTTGTCTCTAAGTTATGACACTAGTGAAGTTTGGTAACTCTATAAGTTACCATACTTTATACCACAGTAGTGAAAGAACATTTGATCTCGATGAATTTGATATGCACTCCTGCACCATCTAGTCGGATGTTTCATGGAATCAGGTTTCGAACCTGGAACTCTTTAACTCTGATGCTTCCTTTTTGCAATCAGACGAGATGGTTTCAATATATTCAAAAGTAACATTCTGAAAATATGCAAGCTAAGTATAAAAAAAATTTTGAGAACTCGTTTATAAGTTCAGGTAGATGCATAAATGATTAGCTGCATAGCATTAAAAAAGCAAACACCACGCTATACCAATAAAACAAACTACATTTCGACCAATTTTATAAATATTTGTATTCTAATAAATGTTTCCCATAATCACTATCAGATAGTGCCACATACGTTGAATAAATACTAAATCAAATTAAGCGATTAATTGACTATTAAGGTCTAAAAACATCAAAATAGTGTATCATCATCGAGAATGCGCAAGTGCACAACATTTCTAAACTCTAGCTCACCGAGAAGTGATTGAAAAGTGGTTTGCAGAATTTTAACCATAAGCCTGAAATGAGTCAAATTAAATAAAATCATATAAAATCAATTACCCAAGAAAGTAAAATGGAAATGATTATAAACTTATTAATACCACTATTATAAAAATAAAAAGAATTTACGCCATTGTTAATAGTAATTATTAGTAAAATAAAAATAATATTATTTTATTTTTTATATTTTATCTAGCTTTGTGACCAAATTTCAAACATTTAATTTAAGAATGTAAATAAACATAAGAAAACTCGATTATAATCGTGTTTCATAAACAAACACGCCTTTCGACAGAATAACAGGAAGAAATATTGTGCAAACTACTAAATATTCGAATCTTTTCCCTCTAAATAAAAATTGATTGTTCGTATTTTCTTTAGAGGTTCGCCGTGTACACGGACCTGGTACACACTAAATCTATCTGGTCCTCATTTATTGTAAGTTAAGAGCTTCGAATTGAAAGTGCCGATCCAGGTATTATCCTCATTATCAAATCGGAGTTCTAAATTACGAGTTAAATTCCGAAATACCCTAAGAAAGCTCCAAAAGTAAGGGTTATTCTGATTAAATTAATTTAACATCTGAATTTAAAATGCGCACCAAATCAACTTCTAAATTTAATTACAATAAATATTTTCATTTAAGAATAAATCCGATGCAAAAATGTGTTTTTCTTAAACAATTATAGGTATCAAAATTTAATTTCCATATAAACTCTGATACTGATTATAATTTTCAAATTTAAGTTAATTTTTTAATTTTGTCAGTTTAATAAAATATAAGGTTTTTTTTTAATTTCAGATATCTGAATTTTACCTAATTTTTTTCCAAAGTACGCCTAGCAACAACAAATATTTTTATAGTTTTACTATAAACACAGTCGTTAGAAAAAGGTATTTCAAATGATATATATATATGTGGGGTAATAAATTTCATTTCACAAGTTCAGTATAGCTCTAAAATATAAGGCTCAATCACCCAAACTTACTGAAGCAGGAAATGATGAATAATCATCTTGCATTTTATTCTAATACTACATAATAATGATTTATCTTGTTTTATTATAATTCATATAGTAAAACTTTACAGAAATTCAAGAATTCGATTATATATTCAAATTTGTAAATAATGTGTAAAACATTTTCTTGCTTTTTTTGTATGAAATCACATTTTAAATTGATGCAGTTCTGGAAATAAGAACATTTTTATGAGAAGGGAGAAAATAAATGTTTTCAGGGGCTAATGTCTCCTAGCTTTGATCACTATGAGAACATCGAAGTCTACAAAGAAGCCTAAGAAAGCCATACTATATTATAGTAAGAAGGATTTGGTGAACGGCAAAGGCTATGAATGAACCAGATGATGATTAAAGTAGCTATAAGGATCTTGCCAAAAAGAACCTACTTTGTAGATGGCATAGTTCTCGGTCTCATGGTACATAGCGAACTATCTTCGAACTTTGTATTCACATCAATTTATAGAGTAAACTTATATCTATAAATTCAACCCAGGTTATGTTTTTAAAATTAAGCAGAGTTTTCTGCTCCAAAACAGGTGATTAGTTTCAAAATTACAGCTGAATTTGCGATTATATGTCTTGCTAACATGAAGGCATTTCAGTAGTTCTTGTTAAAGTTAACATTAACAAAATTCCTGAAAATGCGAAACGTTTTAACTGTTACGAAATATTAATTAGTTATTGAGTCACAGGAGAGGATTATTAAAATGGCAAGGTAGGTAATTGCTAAGGAGCCCCTCAACTTTAGGAACTCTCAAGCCCTTGAGATTTTTAGGAGCAAATTTGAAATATATTTAATTTTGGCCTTTAAGGTAATAATAAAGGCCCATAATTGAACTGATTGAAAATAAAATCAAGTATTGTTTAAAATAATTTTTGATGCATTATTCTAGTAATATTCCGACTTAATTGTCATTTGCAAATTTTATATTATGTTATTTTATAATTTAAAAAAAATGTAATGGTTTATATTTTTTTAATGTTTAATCCTATCATTAAATAGTATTTAGGGTAAATTAAGTTTCATAATTTTTTTACTATTTTGTTTAAATGCTTTAATTTTAATTATTTTACTTTTAAATTTCAACTGTGCATTACTTTATACACGATATATTAAAATCAACTGTTCATAAAGTGATCTACAACTAAGCTTTTTGTTATTTCATTTAATCAACATTTATTACTTAAAATTACTTATATAAATACCCATTTGAAATTAATTAAAGAAATAAAAGCGACCAACAAAGTCTACTTTACTTATGGGCTTCTATTAGTTTAATATGTGTAAGTTCCAAATACTTTTTAATCGGATTTCTAATCTATGACACTGACAGCAATAAAACTCCAAAAGCAAAACTGCACATTTCCTCTGTTTTGAAAACTTTAAAAAAAATCAAACTGAATCTGTTCTGTTAAAAAAAAATCTAAATATAAAGGCCAATACTCCAAACTTGATTTTTCACATGAATTTTCTTCTGCGTTATACAATCTATATTTTCGTTTAAAGACATTCTGAAAAAATGCTTATTTATGACACGTTCATGTCATAAATTTAAATTTTAGGTGGAAGAATAACAAAACACACTTAAGTCTTCGTCTTCCAGTGGGGAAAAAATTTAAAAGATTTTTGACTTAGCGTTTATGTTTTCACAAATAACTAACACAAAATGCTACTAATTTTTCATTTAAAAACTAATATAAGTGGAAGAATTATGGTAAAAGTTTCGAAAATAATGTCAATATTTTACTTTGAAATACGAATTTTCACCTATTTGACATTTTTCATTTTAAAAAGAAGTGATTGCTGGGGTCTCTATAAAATGTGAAATATATATGTTAGGTACAATAAATATTTATTTTTATGAAAACATAAATGACGTATAAAGAAATAAATTTAAAACTTTCGTGTTAGGTTAATACTTTTATAAAAATACTTTGACGTTAAATGAAACGCTTAAAAGAACAACCATAAAAAATATAATTTTAAATACTGGCGTAGCAAGTCATATACACCGTTTAATGCCAAGAAATCTTCGTATTTCTACTATTTATTGAATGAAAAAACGTTCGGGTTGCAGAAACTATCGATTTAATAATAGGAACTATTCTGCAGAGGATTCGTTGTTACATCTGCTGTACATTAAATCCGTCTGCATTAGTTATTCTCCAGTTGATGTGAAATAAGAGTTTGAAGAGAGCAGTACTAGGTCACCTTTTCCTCGCTGTCTTATTGTATTTCAAAATTACTTGATTCGTCCAAAATTGCCTTCGAGTTACTTTAAAGTGGGATGATAATCTAATTAAGTCGAACTAATATTTTAAAAAATTCGTAAATCTTTCATATAATCGCTATCTGCTCTCATCCTCTATGGGAACCCTCTGCGTTTTTAAGCATGCGCTGGGAGGCGTTGATCTCAATAAGATAGGGGTGAGATGAAAGGTGAAGGAGATGATGTTTACATTTTAAACATCATCTTTTGCTATTAGCGTAATTAAATGACATAGAAATCGTGGAGAATCCATAATACTAAACAAATCATGTAAATAATAAATACACAAGTTTCGAATTAAAATAACAGGTTCAAAGCAATAAGCGGAATAAAGGAACTGAAAGTAAAAGCATTAACAAGACAAAGTTCAAGGCTTAGCAAAAAGCTCCTGAGATGAGCTTATCTTACACACTGCACATCACTCCGTTGCAGAGTAAAATCATCCAGAAGTCATAGATTCGTATCCCTGAAACGAAAAGTAACTAAAATCTCAAAAATCTCTTACATATTTCTTTCAGTTTTCAGTTTATTATATAAACCTGCTTAACCTAATTCTTAAATTGATCACATACTGAATGATATATAAAGTGTCTGTAAAACAATGTGGCCAGTCATTATAATTTCAGTTATATATTCCTATACCCATCTATATTCTGCACTTTTCGGTAGTTACAATCGTAACCAGAACTACCATTTCTCGCATATTCTCTAATAAAGGTATAATCCCTCAATTCTTACCCCCCCCCCACCGCATAAAATTTTGAATATTGAGTAATGCCATCAGTAGATGATACTGACTGACAATAGTTACGAAATATTGATATTTGGCATGAATTTAGTACTTTTGCTGTGTCTATCGATTGATCCTTGACGATTAATCTCTGGCATACGGTTAACAATACCCGAAAATCAAATTTCGGTTTTAGACGTGTTTTTTCCACCGACTGAAACCAATGTTTGACACAGAACTACCATTATAATCGAAAACTTCACTTAAAATTTGATATATTTAAATCATAGCATTTTTTAATTTTAACCTTTACGTACTTGAGAAAGTACAGACCGGCAGACAACCAACCCCTTTAAGGGTGTGATTTGAAATTTGATGAGTATCTACACTTTACATGTTAAATTTGTGTGTAATTATCATAATAATTTATATTCGAACAGTCAGATAGACAGACATTCTGATGGAAATCTACAAATTTGGAGTAAAGACCAAACCAATAATAATACAATTTGATGTAATACCAAATTTTATCCGTCTAACTCAAAACGTTTTTTTTTATTATTATTATCGTGTTCAAAAACAGACGGACGGACAAACAAACATTATTCGAAAAATGTATTATTCGAATTCAGGGAGGTCCGAAACGTGAACATTCATCAAAATTTCCATTTCGATTTTTATTTATTTATTTATTGGCGATTATATACTTTTTCTTTATATCCTTATATATAAGCGAGGAAGTAGAAAATTGGAAAAGTTTCCAAAGATCGTAGAGTTTACAACAAAATTTGAAGACGTTTCTAAGAGTTTTAGTTCCCAAAAAGAATCGAAAAGATATTTTCACATAACATATTGTAAAGCTTCAAATCTCATGAGATTATCTAAGAATTATGCTCGTTCTTGCTATTAAAACGATGTGCAGAAAAATAAAGAAAATAAATGTTTTCAACTTTAACAAATAATTATCATACAGTTACATTTACATTACTTCAAAGTCTTCAGAACTTGCAGATCCTCATTTTCTGATCGCACTTAATTCCTTATTTATATCTGAACATCAATGCTTTCTCCCCCCGAGGCGAGCAATTCCAAGCACCAACGACTTGCCGAGATTTTCTTATTGCCCCAACTTTATTGAGTAGCCTGCCTGGACGATGACCACTTTTATCTTATTTTATATATGTCAGTCTGCTTTTATTTCCTGCTTTTCATAACTGCATTAGTTGAGAACATTTCCCATGCCTGGTGGATTGAATTGACGGTAAAATTCAACGTATTATAAGAGAAGACACTTTTCTCCCAACTGATATCCTAAAACTGCGAATTTACCTATGAAATCTATCTTTTCCATTGTTCGGCAATTGCATATAATTCTCTGTTTGACTCGTGAATGACGATTTCCCTAGGTTGCTCCTGGGCATTCAAGAGTCCGTGTATTCCTCATATCAGATGGGGCCGAATATTTATGACTTTTATGCCTGTATGCCTTTATTTATGAAATCCCAATTAGTTTCCATTTCTTTATTGACTTAAAATCCATAATTATTGCACAACACATTGTTGGGAACGAACTTAATACTATTGAATTGTAGTCTTGTTGAGTAAATATAACATCGCTAGTATAACTACATCCAAACATTTTTATCGTAAAAAGATTTTCATTTAAACGTAAGATCATTTGTGACAAACCCCAGAAACGAACAATAATTCATTAGTTGGGATCACTTTAGGTAGTTTCCATTCGAAAATTTGACGCATGAACTATAAGTCGGAGCGAGAGAATTAAGTTCACGCAGTATTGAAGTTGCCTCAAAAATTTAACTTTAGTAAGAAAATCAAATGTTGAATCAGAACTCAAAAGGCCTCTTGAATACTTAATAATCGTATAACATGGATAAGTAGTGAACAGTCTTAGCACCTCAACAATTCAAGGTCTTTGACAGGAGCGAACTTCACTACGAGACTCAAATGACATCAGACCTACGCCATTGAAGTTGGCCTTATTTAAATTCTATCACATGCATTTCTGAAGTTTTGGCTGTTTGTAGATAAGTTTCAGTTTTGGTCTCAGTCTTCAGTTAACGTCTCAGTTTTGGGTAAATAGGTCCCAAGTTCGAACCCTGATTGCACTGAAGATCAGCCACTCTAGTGCACTAGTGCATGTTAAATCTGTTCACGAAGGTCAATGTCCTTCCACTGGTTTCTTCAGGAAGATTGCAGCAGCAGATGTTGGCTTAGGTATCGCATTTATCATCTTGTCGGTATTATCATCGTGTGAGGTATATCCCAGAATAGTCCTCGTGTTACTTCAAAATTCTTAATGTAACTAAACCACTTTTATCCAGCTTGAAAACACCTGAGTGTAACCAGATTTACTTAAACACATTTCTCGATAAAATCAAACTATTTAGTTTTATTTTCATGTTTTGAGAACGACAAGAAGGTTGTTTTTAGATATACCTTGCAATCAGGAAGTATACAGTTCCCTTTTCTCCAACCTTCCCTTCCACACTAGCATGAGAATACATAGTTCTCAACATCAGTTTTGTTCTTTAGTAGGGAATTTAACTCTCATTAAAGACCATTGATGAAAATGAGGCTCGGACCTGGAACCACCAAATTCCGAAATCGATAGTTTATCACCAGGCTATTACGATCCATCAAATCCTGCTTGTCACCAGCTTTAAATTTGTAAGACAGGGACGCGGCGGTCTGATGGAAATTTCTCGGCCCCACAGGGTTTGAGGATGGAAACCCAATTGCGCCAAAGATCTACGTATAAGCGTGTCTGTTGCTGTTTAATCAATCGAGGACAAATGTCCTTTGATGGTATGGTGTATAAGTTTGGGGAGAGGGCGTCAGCTTAGATGTTGCCCTTGTCAAGTGAATGACTGCGGTTCAAAATTATAAGGTCAGTTTCAAAATAGTCCTATTGATGCTTCAAAAGAGGTTATTAATATAACTAAAATAGACTAAACCAAATTGTAGAACCAGATTTTGACGAGCCTTTTACACATTGGATAAATAAATTCTGACAGAAGACGAAAGAACAAACTATCTTCTCCTAACTACGCATAATCCTAAATTGAAATATTCATTACAAAAGTGAAAGAATTAAGATTATTTCCTTTTGTTCTCCTCAAACTTGCAGAAAGTGTTCTTTTGAGCTGACGCTATAAGTGGAATTGTGTAAGACCTCTTTGGACTATTATCAAAGGCTAGTGCTACTAGACGATGAAACCAGACATCATTTAATTTAACTTTAACAACTCTCTCCATCATTGTAGAACGCATCACATTGATATAAGATGAATATCGATTCAATGTCTGACACATCAAACGGCGACTCACTATTGAAATGATTAACATGCAGAAAGCAGCAACTTTGGAAGCCATTTACTGATCTTACTTGGTTACTTCTAACGTTATGTTTTTAGTTTGAGAATGATCTCAAGATAATTTAAATAATCTGGAAATAATGCTGTAAAGTCAAGCTCACAGCAATTCGGTATTTCATATTTATTTAACAGGAGATCATTTAAGGATTAATATTATTATCTATAATAGCTACCATTAGAGGTTTGTTTGACAAATTATTAATTAAGTTTAAGTAGATTGATGTCCGTTTTGAAGTTGCTCATAGACAATCTATGAAAGGAAGTAAGGTGTTTTTTTTTCTTTTTTGATGGTGATGGCGACACTAGAGTTGGCATACCACAATTCTGTACCACACAAGTGGGGATGGTCTTTGACTCTAACGAATTTAACGGATACTACACGATGGAGCTTTGGTGGACTCGTCTCCAACAGTCTAGCTACAAAGTTGATATTCACCAGGGCCACGTACAAGATGAAATAGTTTTTGTTGCTTGTTTTTATATTAGCTCAATAAAAAAAGCATTAAAAATAATTAAACATAATTTTAAAATAATTCAAAATAATCTAAATACACTTTGTATAATTGCTCTAAGCTATTAAAATAAATCTCGAAAAATTCTAAGAGATCTGATAAGAACAAATTTCAAATTGTAGAAACAGAAAAATAATCAGAAAACATCCGATGACGCAGCCCCTTCTTCTATTCTTACACCATTCGATAAGAATTTCAAAGATTCTATCAATTTTAATACATCCTATCAATAAAAATGTGTCTTTTTTTTAATTCATGTTTTGTAAAGTTGAAATTTTGTAATCTATATTGCACTCGATTCATGGAGTGCTGGAGTTTTTAAATTTAATACACTGAATATTTTCGATGATAAAATTGTCTTTATTTAATTAAGAATTTATCAATGCAGTTGAATAAATTTTGATGGCATACGAATAGTGTCACCTGGTAGTGAATTTTAAAAAAATGTGATTTCAAGTTCTGTAATATTTATAACAATGAAAGAAAATTAGAAATTAAAAAGTAGAAAAAATAAAAAAAATTATTCTTGTAATCTCATTAAAAAAATTTTATTATTATTATTATTATTGAAATAAAAGCGATAGTTCATGCCTTTTTATGTTTTTATCTTCATTTGATGTAATTATACCATAAAGAACGAACATTAATGAACACATTTTGAGACATAACTGCTTTCACAAAACAATGTTGAAAATTGATTGTATAATCTTTAGAATCTATTATTGTTCTATTTGTAGATATTGTGCAAGAGATTGTTGTCTGTTCTATTTTATACTGTAAACTACGCATACACTATCGTAACAAATAAAACATTCGTACTAAATTCGTATAATGATAGTAGGAACGTGAATGCATAATTATGTCCTTTTCATAGGCCATTCAAGAGTCCCTTACAACGCATCGAAATCAACACAATCAAATGCGAATTTTTAAAAGAAATTCAAACTTCATTTTATTTAATGCGATGAAAGCTTTTTATGAAGATCAGTGCAATTCGAAATAATTTCTAATAACTTAAAATATATATGCAAATAGTTTTTTTGTATTTTACACGATTATAATTGTTTTTAACTACAATAGAAAAATCAAATATATCGTCAAAATCCCCTTGCATGTAATAGTTGCAGGTGTGTATATATACATATATATTTGTGTGTGTGTGTGTGTGTGTGTGTGTGTGTGTGTGTGTGTGTGTGTGTGTGTGTGTGTGTGTGTGTGTAATGATATCTCTTAATCTAATTTAAATCCTAATTATTTTCCTAATTTCTATCTTAATTTAACTCTTACTGATTTCATTCTAAAATATTCTCTTATTTCCTGATCCAATTTACACTTTTTTTATTTATTATCCACTTTTTTAATTCTACATGCGCTCTGGAAAATTGTCGACTTCAGCATATTCACTCAATCCAAGTGAAGGAATAAAAATCGTTAATGCTTACATCATTCTTTTAAAGATACATAAGATTCGCTTTCCTAAATCGGCACGTGTCAAAGAAATACTTAATCACATAGTAAAATGATTAAAGGAGAAAATTTCTGCCTATTATTACTCTTGTGTCACGATGTAGACTGCTGCATCTTTTATGATCATTTTTTTCTTGTACATTCTGTCTTGTACAAGAAATATAGTTGCGCAGCCAAATAGAAGAGACTTTTGGAATTTTAACTTCAATTTATT
>JAPMOR010105483.1:1351391-1364028 GCA_026543865.1 Argiope aurantia | reverse complement strand
TGAAATAAATGGGTTGAACCTTTTTTCTTTAAAATAAGAGACCGTTATTTATATATGGGACGTAATTCGATTTCTATTTCCATATGGAACAAATTACTTCCCATATTTAAATAACGACTTTACATTCACTGTATGATTTTACCGATGGCAAGTAATGCAACAAAGCGATTCAAAAAAATAACCTTTTCGAGCAAATGTACCTTTTAAGTGCAACCAAAAAAGCTTATTTCGTTTTACTCTCAGCCCGTTTCTAAAACGTAAATCTGTGACGTAAAAACGAAAAGCATGAAATCTCTTAGGTCCTGTCGACCAGTTACTCTTTTTTTTTTTTTTTTTTTTTTTTTTTACAAATCACATAAATTTTAGCAAGAATGTAATAGTTTTATAGTTTTGCTTATACCTAACCTCATTGCATTAACATATAAAAGATATATATTTTTAGCAATACATAAAGTTGTGTATTTTTTGAAGGTATATACATTAAATCAGGCTAAGAAAATATGTGCATGAATTATTAGAAAAAATATATGATTGAATTCAACTTTTAAAGTTTGGCTTATAACATTTTTATTACAAATTTTCTTAAAATTATATTAAAATAATGCTTAAGTACTTTCAAATTAATGCTGAAAATAATTCTGGAAGTTACATTAAACAAGTGCATTCCAGTCATTTCCTAAGCAGAAAATGATCTCGACAGTATCAGTAATCTTTAAATAAATAGTTTGATGAATAAACTCTTAAACAATAAAAACAAATAACAAGTTTTTATTGTTTAAAACATCTTATTTGTACATGTATTTAAACAAAAATTTTCTTTCATTTTGATCAGCAATTCCATTAACAAAATAATCATATAATAACGGATGACAATGAATGCATTTGCTTTATATAAATGCGAAAGGCATTTATTTTTACTCCGGTTGCGAAAAGTGACTTCGAGGATTTAAATAATACTTTTTTGGAAAATAACGATGAATTACTGCATTGATGATAAAAACACAAATAATGGTTTTATCTACAATTTTTATCAGTAAATCATTAATAAAATAATAGTAATGTCATTATTATATACCATACATAATAAAAGGAAATAGTCAAATAATATTATAATATAAATTTCTTTCTTCATGCATGCCATTACATATGCCATACAAAAAATTAATTTATAAAAATATTCCTAATGATTTTTATGTCTCCAATCATTATGAAGTAACATTTCCAATATAGAAAGACAATTTTTTAAACTGAATATGTTCAAAGATTTTTATATAAATTCCATTTTGCAAATGAAATGCTAAAACATTAAGCAATGAAAAGTGCGAAAATACTCAAAGAAGGTGAGGGAAATATTGATGATATTGTTTTCGTCATTTTACATTTGTTTATCAGAAGAGAAGAGTGACATACATAAAAGCTATATTTTTAATTCAATTTTAATCTTTTCTTAATGCATTTTTCAATGATATTTACTCACCACACAAATGGAAAATTTCTGTGTTGCGTTGTATCAAATTATTAAAAATCAAATATAATTATGTATTTAAAATAAATGAGAAATTTAATTTTAAACAATATCAAATTTTTAATTCAATTTTAATCTTCTCTTAATACATTTTTTAATGATATTTAAGCACCACACAAATGTAAAATTCAATATTGTTTAAGAATATAAATATTCCATCAAAAAAAACATTATAAAACTCAATTACAGTGTTTTGAATAAATTCATGATGAAATGCAAAGAGTATTATTTTTCTTTAAATCTGTTTGCTGACTGAAGTACAATTCTACCGTAAGCATCATATTTCATTTCGTTACAATATTATATACATCTTTCTGTTTGATGCAGTCTAACCTAATCAAAATAATTTGCTAAAATTTTAAAAATAAAATATATCATATGTTCATAAAATATTTCTTTAATTTTCCTTCGAAAAAATTTAATTTATATCTCATGGTATAAAATATTTAAAAAATTTCTAAAGCATTTATAAAATTATAAAACGATAAGCAACTTTTACGTATTTCGTTTTCAGAAATATAAAATAGAAAATTGCTTAATAATTGTTTATTTTCGATATATTTAATTAAAATATAATTGAATGTATTCAATTATTTATATAAAATAGTTTATTTTGAATCATACTATTTTTATTAATACTTTACATATGTTAAGTAGTTAAATCTTAAGGGGAAGAAAATGGAATTGCATATAAAATTTATTTTCACAGAAGTATAAATTATTTACATTGTTTTTAATTATTTACCTGAAAGTTTTAAAGTTAAGTGAACGGAAGGAGGAATTCATCTTCCGTATAATTATTTTATACTGGCAAAACATATGTTTCCTTATATTATTAACCATTTTACTCTCTAAATGTTATAAGCCCTCATTTGCATAAAACAATTGTAAAAAAACCCTTATTTATATTAAACAACTGTGCAATTCTTCTCATAAATTAGATGCAAATAAATCAAATTATTTGCATTCATTTGAATGTGAAAAACTTTATTGAAACCAAATGTTATCTGAACAACTTACCTGTAATAAAAGAAGCCGTTTGTGTGGGGCCAACTAAAAGACTCCGACAAAGTGCTACGATAGCAATAGAAGCAAGAATATTATCAATGACTCTGTAACGGTTGTTAATTCTTCGTCTTTCCCTCAAGCTCTGGGAAAAAACAAGGAGTATAAGCACGTTGCCTAAAGTGGATGTTATGCACGAACTTACCACCAAAGTTATTCGATATGAAACAGGAAGTGAGTTTGAAGTTTCCAAAGTTGAAAAGGTTGTTGAATTTTCGTTTAACATACTTAGAGTGTGCTCCTGTAAAGTTGGATTTCCTCAAAAACAAATAAATTGAAATAAACCGAAATCAGCCCGGGAGAAGCACTTTGGCGCAACACTCAGCGAAACCCAAACTTCCAATAACCCAAACTGGGAAATTTGAACTGACAACTGGCTCAGGCCATTCCCGAAGAGTTCCCGAAAATAGCGACCTCTAGTGATTTTAGCCAACACTAAGACGCCCCAAATTGTTCCGTATTTCTTCGCATCCGTTAAAAGGTCTCGAGTTTTAAAGGATTATCCATCAAAACGCGATAACTTACATGTCAGCGCGGACTTCTGCGGAAACGAAAGAAAGGAGATTTTTCGTTTGAAGGGGGGAGGAGCTAAAAAAATCAGTCCCAAACGAAAACTTTTTATTCTAGTTTAATTTTACTGAAAGATTTTTAAGAAAGGCCTTTTTGAATCCATATTTAATTGCTGTATCTTTAGCTGTTATAATTGTATTAATAAATTCGAAATTTTTATTTTTATTTTCTTATATTTAGTTAGTTAATGATTAATAAATAATTTCATATCAATTGATAACTTTTTCTTCCTTGAATATGGATAAATTACAAAAATTGTTGGTTAAACAGCAATACTATTCTTCAAATTTTTAATTTTCGTTAGTTGTAAAGCAATCTCCAATTTCTTCATTTTTTTTTTTTTTTTTTGCATTTACTGCTCGAAGTAATTTTAAAAAATATTTAAGATTCTTGCACTTCCTTGCGAAATTGATTAGGAATAATATATACTATAGGAATTGGAATGCAACTTTGCATGGTAAAAGTAATTTTAAAATTATTGTTTTTCCTCCTATAGGAAAAAGAAATAAACGAAAATTTATTGTTAGAACTAAAGTAAAATTATGCTACCTCTTAATAAATAAACAATATGCTAACCTTTAAAAATAATAAAAATAAATTAATGGCACAAAATTTATTATGCTAATAAGCATTTAAAATTTTAAAAATTCTTTGATAAAGGAGTATTTATTAGTTGGTTAAAAAATCAACAAAACCCACTTAAGAGGTAGCGTACTTATAAAAGATATGGAAAACTGGATATCAAACACAAATTAGCATTTTTAAAAAATCGCTTATGCAACTAGAAAAGTTTCCAAAAATCAAAACCATTCTCCATTTTTTTTCATAAGAACCATCATTCTAAATTTCAAACCTTTGTTATAAATTATCGGTGAGACAGAAATTTTGAAAAGAGTATTCAATAAAGTTTTGATATAAAACATGATATGAAAATTTATTGTATTTGAATATAAATAACTTTTTTCTTATGAAAATATCCATCTTATCATGGAAGGTTAAGTAGATTTTCGAGTCCAAAGAATCTTTAAAAATAGATCAATGAGATGGCACTATAAATAGGATTGCAGCAAGGAAGCAATATTATTATCACTAAGTTCAAAGGAAATTCCATTGTTTGATGAATATTTATGTAAAATGGATGTATATTTACGTTAACTGGGTGCTTTATCTTTCAGTAAAGTGAAGAAAGTTTTAAAAGAAAATTTGTAAACTTTTCTTAAAATTACTATTATGATGATGCAATAACATTTCAGTGAGGAAAAACTCGCAAATATTCAGAGGAATAAATTTTGTGCTAGTCAACTTTTACTAAATATTATTACTATTTACATATCCCTTTCTTCGCTTTTTCTTAATTAAATATGTAAAATCTCAAAAATAAATTCAGAATAAGAGTTCCAACAGATGAAATATAATGTTTGCTCAGTGGTTTCTCAGATGCTGAATTTTGGCTTCATAAATAATGAATTTCATTTCTTGGAATTCAATCTAACATTGAAATTTCCATTATAGATATTGAAGATGTAATTTAGAGCTATGGTTGAGTATATAGATAATTACAGATAAAATCCAGGTTTTACTGAGAATCGATAACTTTGAATATGAAAATCATAGTGTCTGACGCATTGTGACACATATTTTTCCAGACTAATGGGATTAAATTCGGAGAACTATTTGTTTTGTCAGTCAAGGACATTATAAATTTTTGATTTTGTTGAACCGTAAGGCTATAATTTGAAATTCTAAACACAAATACTTACTTTCATATCCATGAGCCCAAAGAATGAGCACATATTTTGCATAACTATTACATAAACATTATAAAATTATGCATGAAAATTTCTTAACTCAAAAGAAATATATTCTATTCTGAATTTCGTTATATTTGTACATGAGGCTTACACAATCACTTAAAGGATGATTCAACAGCAAAAAAGTTCATGCAAATATGCATTATATATTATATGTATGTTAATGAAAGCCTATCAAAATTACCTTCTTCTCAACAGTGTTATTTACTCTATTTATAATATCATGAAAATGGTAAACGTAGAAGTTTCAGTGTAAAATCTCTATCATTTAGATGATACGTTGTCCGTTATTGCGGTAGATGAAATTTCAAATTTAGTTAGGCATATAAATTAGAATTTCGAAACACTCATTTTAAAAACCACTCTCAACTCTTCGATAGTAGATGCTTTTCAGCTATAAATAATTTAACTATAAATAGTTAAATAATTTAACTATAAATAGTTAGTATAATAACTATAAATACTTAAACGATAAATATTTAATAGTATTTCATATGCCCCACAAAAGGGAGAGAAATTGAGTGAGCTTAGAAGGAATTCAGTGCCTCTTCTCCGTTCTAACCAGTTGTTCACCAGAATTCGATTAGCATAGTCATTTAATGTAACAATTAATATACATGTTTAGAACATCCTGCATATATAAAGAATTATCATTTCTGAAAAACACTAAGTATCTTTTTATCAATTTTAATTAAATCATTATATAAGCAGTATTTTAAATAACATCCTGCATATATAAAGAATTATCATTCCTGAAAAACTCTAAGTATTTTAGTTCTCTCATTAATGTCATATGATAAAAATATAATTTGAGCTGGTTAAAACAACAACTAATACAGGAGGAAAGTTAATTCAACAAAAATTTCTCTTACATGTCGGTTGGTCATGGCCTGATTAAGGCTTCCAGGGACCCTTAAGCAATGAAAACCAAGAGGGGGGCCTTTCCCCCTTCCTTCAAAACTGATTTCTTTTTATCAATTTTAATCAAATCATTATATCAGTAGTATTTTAAGTAATAAATTTTGATAAACTGAAATGGTAAAACTCTTAATAGCAAATTACTTCCTAAAGAGTTGTTTTCAGTATATCTTGTATTAAAAAACACAAAGTTGAAATTCAAAAGTAATTTTAAACAAAACAGTAAAAAAACAGCGGGAGTTGTCTCCACAAAACTTTTTCTCATACTATCCAATAATGATGTTACCTCCCCCTTTCCTCCCACAAAAAATGGCGAACTTAGGACAATTACGTGAACGCTACGATTGCTCAGAATTTTATTTTCAGAGTTCCGCTCTTGGGAGTTTTGTGCCACGTAGTATAGTAAATAAAATCGAGTAGGCATTTTTTATACTTTTTTGACAAACTAAAATGAAAATTTGACACAGAATTACAATTTTTGTAAATCACAAACTGACTACTCCGACCCGCCGGAAGGCACACAGTAAAACTTGAATGACCGGATCGGCGCAACAGCAACACTGGTGGGAACTGTGGTTGAGTCCTAGGGGCCACTGTACAAACCTTCCGTAAGGAAGTACGTTCCGTCATCGATGAGAGGAGCCAGACCCCCACGTTTTCGTGCACACACAGAGGTGACAAGAACCAACCAACATACCTGAAGCTTCTCATCCTCAATTACGATGTACCCCCTCCGTAGGGCACAATTTTAGTAAGATCACATTCCAAATTTCATTCATCTAACTCGTTGCTACTTTGAGTTATTACGCTTACATACATTCAAAAGTGCAAAACAACAAGCAATCAATTCCATGACTGATTTGGTTGAAAATTTGATATACTTTTGATGTTAAATCTATTTATCAAATTTTATTGATTTAATTTTTATGTTTTGTAGTTATCTTCTTCACTTGTAGTCAGAGAGGCAGGAAGACTTACCGCAAATGGATTTCGTTCGAAATTTCATATAAATCTAAAAATTCGATGACAATTTGACCAAATCTCAATGCAAAAAGTTTTTGAATTATCGTGTTCACAGACAGGCAGAGCGACAGACAAATATAATTTCAAAATTTTGTTTTAAGGACCCATGGAAGAGCAATACGCAGAGTTAGTCAGAATTCAGACTTCGAATTTTTCGACGATTACACTACTTTCTTCGTTTGTACAGTGTATAAGACAGTAAAAAAATGACAATACTTCTCTTACCACAATTTAATTAAAAATGAATAATATGATGGGACATTTTTAACTTATAAAGTACCACATTATTTTTTAGAAATGTAATACTAAACGTGCAAATGGTAACTATAATTGTTACTAGCATAAGGTTACTAGAATCAAATTTCACCAACATCTGGTTTTAATTTGAATCATTTATCACGTTCCTCATAACTGAATTCAAACTCAAAATGAAATGTCTCTCAAAATGCTGAAATCAAATCTAGAAGGCTGGATCCCCTAAAATAATGGGGCCCTTAGGCAATTACCTCCTTTACCTTTTCAATATTTCTGCCCTCTGGCTGGTACACCTCAAATTTGTTGTGATTCTAAACATCATTACATTATTGTATTGTGAAAATCACTATCATATAAAGACATAAAAGAAAAACGAAGAAAACTAAAATAAAAAATATGAAACTTTGATCAATTTTGTTAAAGGTTTATGATATAACTACTCAATATCTGTTTACCTTTTTCGAACACCCAGCTTAAATTATGATTTATTTACCAGTTGTAAATTCAAATCATCAACCAATGTATACAAAACATCGCTTTACCAAATATAGAACTATTTTCTTGGTTAAATTGCCTTTCTATTAGTACCAATAATTTCTGATTTTTTTGACACAAAATATCCTGTTATATATCCATAATTTCTGTGCATACGATGTTCATCCGTTCTCATTCCATTGCTGGCTGGTGATTTTTAAAGTCATTCCGGAACTATACCGATACTACATTATACAGATACTACATTAATAAAAGATAACAAATTTTTGTCAGGGAAACTAAAAATTTTGATCAAGGAATTCAAGGAACATTAATAAAAGATGAGTAGAATTTTTTGAAGAAAGACGATTCCGTTATCAACCAAGCACCTTTCAAAATAAATCAGAATGGTCGAAAAAAATTCTAAAGAACTCCACACTCACAAAATTGATTTTAATATATACTGAGTATGAATGCATTCATGTATATATTTTAGTTCCCATCATTTTGGCACAACATATTGATCACAAATTTTAGGTAACTCTTACTTTTTTTATTGTAAAAATTATTTTCTAACTTAAAAGAAAGTTATGAAAGTAGATAAAAATACGATTTTATAAAAATAATGTTTTGTGAAAGAGACTTTAGAAAAGCGTTTTTATATAGTACGCAATCTCCTTCTCAATTTTTTTACACCTTTAAAAACTTAGATATGTTTTCTTGTTACCCTACCATTCCGCTACTTTCAAAACCCGGGAAAATATTTTAGTAAGAGGGTTTCTAATTAAAAATTAATTTCAACCTGCAATCTTTTTGTGATTCTATAAATTCATTCAACTTTAAGTTTAAAATCGAGTAACGTTAAAATTTAATTTTAAGTCATAAAATTTACTTAAATTTAAAATAGATCTGTCGTTTTCAGTTGCGTAACATTATTAGTTTAGCTTAATATAATTTGGGTCTTCTATAGAAATTTATTCCCTTTTTTGTGACTTTTTTATTTCAATGGCATCATAAATTAAACAAAGTGTTTCGTTTATCTATAAATGCACATATATGTTTCATTCTATACTAAGATACTTCTTAAAAGTGTATCATATAATATGTCATTTAATTATAGTTCACATTCAGATAGTTAAGTAATTTTCCTCAATAAAATACTCCGTCTTTTATTTTATGCATTTCTTTCTTCTATTTTTAAATATTTTATTTTGGTCATGTCTTGTTTTCATTTTCTAAATACTTAAAGAGATCTCCTCAAACAAATTTTATTTATATATTTATTAGAGCACTTTTAAAATATTGGATCTTTAAAGAAAGATTTTTTTTCATGAATTTAAACTCTTCTTTTTAAATCTTCGACTTATTTGTCAACTGAAAACACCACAATTTCTATAATTTGACAGATTTATTTTTATAAAGTTCATGGTAAAGCTGCTTAAATATTATTGTGGAGAATATTAACCTCTTTACTACCATTGGTACAATTGCTGTGCCAGTATTATTTCTCCCTTTGTACACTGACTATTATAAATACTGTGATATCGGTAGTCCTAACCCCATTTGATCTAGGCTAATGCTGTTCACTCCGTACAGATCATTAATGTCCAATCAAACATATATGGTTCATCGACAAGATGGTTTAGGTAGGAATTAATGTAGATTTATTAGATATTACGGCTGTTGGAAAGAATATTTGGCGATCAGTTTTTCTGAATATAAAAGTTATTGATATTTCAAAGTCACAGATTTTTCTTTAACATTATGAAATTGCACTGAAGTAATAATTTTATTCAATAGAAGTATTAGATCTTAAATATTGATACTGTTCAGTGCATAGAAAACGCATTAATATTTTTTATGCTATAACATTATAAATTCGGCATTTGGCATGCTGAATGTTTTGAATTTAATAAAATCAAAATGAAAAATTACGTCAATAAACAGAAAATTTACTAAATATAACGCATATACAAATCAAATTTATCCTGAAAAATATTGTTACCTTAAAATTAACAAAACGTTCATTTCTTTTAATGAATGCGTCTAAATAAATCAAGAAAATAGACAAATCAGAGCAGCCATCTGAATCGTTCATCCACTTTCGAAGTGCATAGCATACCATATATAATCCTGATTTGTTAATTATCGAATGTTCATAGTAAAAAGCACTGGAAAAATATTTAACATCAATATTAAATATTAAATGTATCTAAAATAATGCAATCCTAAGATAAAAATATAATCTAAATGTTGATAGTAGAATTACAGACGATTCTAATGGTTATTACAGTAATTTGCATCATTTAACATATTAGAAAGATCATATTTCATCAGACTAACAGCACATAAATGAATTAAAGAATTTAATAGCTACCGATATTATCATTTTTTAATTTTAATTTATATCTTAATTAAACTAATTTACATTTGTATATAATTTCAGATGATTTCTCATGTGTGCAATATCCAAATTAAGCTTCTGTTATTTATTTTTTTCATGAACATTCAACATTAATTAAAAGATTATCCAAAATTAAATCATATTCAATATCTGTAAGCTAATAGCTTTTCAGCTTTATTTTTAAAATAAGATTTGCGGTTAGTGTTTCAGAATTTTCAATTTGCTAATTATTAAAAATTAGAAGTGAACTTAATTCATTTAAAGCAACTAGAAAATCTTTCTAAAAAATTATTCAACTCAAAAAAATTGCATCGCTTATTTGTATAAATTACATATTGCTAAAATCGAGGTATAAATTTCTGTTATGAAATATTGCATAACTATTAGAGAGTAAACTGGTCTTCTAATTTTGGAGAAAATAATTTATTTGTAGTTCTTTATTTATTGGCGATTTCACAGAAATACATTGTAATTTCTAGTAATGTTAAGTATATCATAAACTTGGTTTATTTTGATTTACTTTTCATATTTTACATCACAAAACTTATGCATATTGTGATTTTATACGATAATATTGCATATTTTGTATTGATAGAAATGATTTATTTCATATTAATAAACACGACCGTATAACTCCAAATCAAGTAATTCCTCGTGTTTTCTCGTGAAATAGCATAAGCTTTTATTTTTATTTCTTTCAGTTAAAGAAGCAATGATCAAAACTCAATTATTCAACTTGAATCTCATATTGTTCTCTCTCTGCTTAATTGAAATCTACGAACTCTCAGCCAGAGACGATCAGACATTTTCCAAATTAAGATTTGTAGCATCTGCGAAAAGAATTGTCTAAGGACCCGTTCTTCTTTCCAGAATCATTAAGCTCATAAAAACGTCCATATTAAATACAAAATAAATGAAAATTAACGCTTTGAGATTAGAATTAGAGAATTTCTATGACAATAAACGAAATAGACCTTAATTTAACTACAGAAATTTTTCTATTGTCTAATTATGTAACACCTATCATTTCGTGAATGTGCTGCATTACCGATTCAATTAAGAATCCATAAAATACTTGAATTGCTTGTGAATTATGCGTACTTTTTGAACAGAATTATAGCTCAGAAAGATTAAATTTCATCTTAATAATTTCAAAAGGGATAATTCGATGAGGAAATTTAAGAGCTTAAATAATTCAGAATAAGGAAAAAAGATCAAAATAACACCCATATTAGAAAAATGTCCCGAAAATAAAAATAATTACATTTTATTCATAGCTAAAAGCAAAGGATTAACTTTTAGGTGAATTCATCAGTTCACCTGTTTTATAAAGGTTGAAACAAGATGCATTTTTCGAAGCACATTGCTAGTATTTCATTCAGGGGGATCTTGAATGAATTTTTATAAATATAAGAACAGTGATTTAAGAATTTTTAAAATTCATGAAAACATGTATAATTGCTCTATTTAAAATTTTTGGATAGTATTTTTTTGTCAGCAGAAAATTTCATTTATCATTTAATAATACATCTAGAAGAAAATTAAACCTGAATCTAACTAATATTTGGCAGGAATTTGCATTGCAGCAAACGATGTAAATAGAAATATTTATGCATTTCAATTCCAGTAGACTCCTATTTATTGTGTATTCAGAACTATTAATTAAACGTAATATATTTCATTATATTCTATGTATCACATATAAAACAAGAAGTTTTAAATCCAATAAATTATTTTTAGGCCTATCTTATGGAAAAAGGCAAGAACAAAAGAAATCTGAATTTATAAAGAATAACAGGTGTAAGTTTATGATAGTAAATTGCTACTCCGTAGATTAATGTTTTGAAACCAATCACATCTCATGAAAGATTTCTGTTCTGTATTTATTGCCATCCTTTATTATTATTTGTAATGTAACACTTTTTCATTAACAATTAATCCATCCTTAGAAGTCATCACAATCGAGATCAAGAAACAACCATTTTCTTGACGTAAGAAAATACCATGCAGTTCTGAATTCGGATTTATTGCAATAAATAAATGAATTAAAAAGAAGATATCCGAAAACTGAAATAAGTCAATATCTTTCGATTAATGAATGTCATTATATTTCAATAGAGCAAAGAATTAATAGTTCAAATATCAGCTATCCCAAATACAGAAAAAATTCTTATTTGTTTCAACATAAGTCTATTATATATATATAAGGCGGGACAAGGCACGTCTGCCACAGCACGTTGCAATAGCAGAAGTCGGGAAGAAGAGCGAAATAAATTATCCCTCGTCTTATATAACATGAGATATAGGTAGGGAAAATATTTTGTACAGTGCTATTATATTATTAAGATTCTGAAAGGGATTTCTGACGCATGTCAATCACAAGTAAGGGAAACACAGAGATCTTTAAAAAGAATGTGCTTATTGGACATTTTTCTAGCCCTTCACGCGGAGCGTGAGAATGTGTCGGTGTTTAGCCGATTCAGCAGTTTTATAAAGCTTCTCTTGAATTAATTAAATAAAGAACGTGGAATTGGATCACGAAATAAGAGAATATTTTAGCATGAAGTTACTATGGGCTAAATTAAGATAAAA
>JAPMOR010105483.1:1331697-1351291 GCA_026543865.1 Argiope aurantia | reverse complement strand
TATATATATATATATATATATATATATATATATATAAGTAGAATGCAGATTCGAAGCAGTGAACAGACTCGGTATTTTTAATTTCGTTTTATTCACTCTCGGGAGGCAAACATGATTATTTACAAGAAGGCGCAGCTCGACACAAAAGCAGAAGGCAAAAAGGTAAAAAAGGGACGAACAAATGATCACTAGTCTTATATAACATAGGATTTCTGGCCATGCGCCAATTCAATACACGTGATGACCTTTGACACCTTTTCAAGGGTACCGAAAGGGATCACTTTCAATTGATACGTTGTACTGATGGCGCATTACTTTTACAAAGGGATTAATTAAACCTAAAGTGGAATTGGATCACAAAATAAGAGAACATTTTTAGAATGAAATTATTATGGGCTAAATTAAGATAAAGTTTTGGAAATTAATTTGGATTAAATCAAGAGTTTAAAATATCATTACACACGCACACACACACACACACACACACACACATATACACACACACATATATATATATATATATAAGAAATATCAATTATCCAGATTTTCTTTTACATTTCTTTTCATTTATGAAGTATTTCTTTTCTCGTGATTCTTTCTCTTCATACAGATAAGTTTTTAACTACAATTTATCTCTAGTAAAATACAATCTGGAAAGTATCCAAATCGACCAAATATTTATTCAAAAAACATGAGAGATTTGGGCAAATCTCACTGATGAAAATTTTTAAAATGCCCCAAAATGTCCAATATTTTCTTATCATACACATAAGTGATTATCAGAAGATTATCGACAGAAAATTTTGTGTCTTATATGCTTCAATTTTTGCGCACAAAAATCGTCCTCAAATATGAGCAACTTTTATGTTCAGAAAATAAACTTTCTAATTTTTTGGTCGGCTTGCCAAATGTTCTTCCCAACAGCCATAATATCTATAAACATACACTAATCTTTTGTCGGTGAACTACAGTTGATTGACGGAAGAATCACAGCTTTATCGGGCCAAATCCATGAGTCAATGATTCTTGAAAAACGGCAAGTGTGGCACCGTCTGTAGATGAATGCCACATTGGTAACAAATGAGATAGAACTGTAACATAGTTCAAAAGTATAAGAGTTGGCTCCTTTTTTAAAGGCATTTAAGGGAAATTGATCCACTTTATTGATTCGCTTAAAGGAAATCCTGCAGTAATCAATTCGACAGCAGCAAGCAGTACCGTACAAAAGCACACATCACTAATTCTACGCTACTAACCAATAAGATTTTATTTCTCCATTTTCTCCCCCTAAAGTAATTCGTCTATCCTCCAGTCACCCAGTAGAGAGATTTATTTATTGTATCTCTGCATTTTTATGATTCATTTATTTTTTCGCTATTTAAGAAAGAGATGAGTAGTTGAACTCATAATTGCTCGAAAGAGAAGACATATCTTGGCTTCTGACAATTAGAAAAGGGATGAAAGCATTTCACTACTTCACTGCCAAAGTCCTTTGAAATTTTTTTTAATAATTCATCTTGTCATAGTACAGAGATTAAACTGTGGTCCCGGCTTCACCGAAGAGTGTTTCTTGCGGTCTGAATTAATTTCGTTTTCTATGGTTCCTTTTCCATTAACTTGAAAAGAATTTGGTACCCATACTCTACATTAAAAAGCTTTTGTCACTATCTTTATTTAATACTTTGTTCTACCTTCCTAAATGGCCACTATATATCTGAAATATTAGATCCAGAGTACTTATTTGTGTGAAGCACCTCCTTTAACTTTGGGCTTCTTAAAAATATGAACAGATGCTATTTGTCCGCATAAATAGAATTAAGAGTGCAAATTTCAAATAATTGGCAAAATATTATAAAGATTTAAGTGGAATATAACATTATCCGTATTACAAAAAATGAGTTAGTTAAGTAATATATGTTTAAAATCAGTATTTTATAATTTTCGCATACTAATTTTTTATGTCTGAAAAAGAAAATCCTCACATTCCACTGATGAGGATGATTAACGCTTTATGTTATCACGATTTTCTTTCGAATCTGTATTTATGAGTGTAAAATATAAATTTTATATATTCTATCTCTACTGCTCTAATAAAAACTCGTTTTCAAAGTTTTTATTATTATTATTATTTGCTCGCTGGCTACGATCCATTGAATTTGGCAACGAAAGTTCTTTTCAGATTCTTATTCTTTAATCAATGTTGTGTAAATCTATATAAATGAATAAAAGAAAAGCATAGAAGGTAATAAAATTAATTTTTAACTTAAAATTTAAAATTAGCTAAATTAATAATAAAACAGAGATATTTTTGAATAATTTTTTTTTACTTCAAACCTGAAACTGGACTGCCATAGCATGAAAAACAAGTCTCAATCTATTCAAAGTCAGGACTCAAAACTCTATTCTCCCCAACATGCGTCATGCGTGTAAATATAATGCATCTAGATCTGAACATCAATTTAAGTCGTCATCCTCTTCATTAATGTGTTGTGAAAATAGCGGAAAAATAGCTGGATAGTGGGAAGTCAACCCAATTGTCATTATCTTCATCCCATCAAAGTTCAAACTCAAGAGGTCCATCCCAAAACAAACATAGTGTGGTTTCAAAAAGTAATTGATAAAATAATGGTAATATGTGTTTTTGCGCGCCAGCATGTGTGTATGTATGTATGTAACCATAAATTCTTAAGCAGAGTCGTGGCCGAAGGCTGTGAAGCCCCTTTGAATTTTTAACTTCGTTTTATTTTATCCTGGGAGACATGATTTATGCTTGTACTTAAATCATAGCAGCACGGACAAAACACGTCTTTTCAAAGCGCGCAAAAGAGCGTAAAAAAGAGGGAGAATAATTTTTCCAGTGCTAATATACAATGTGATTCTGATAGGGATTTCTTACATGTGTCGACCACAGGCAAGGGAAACATAGGGATCTTTTAGAAAAATTTGTTTAGGTCAGCAATTTTTTATCCCTTCATTCGGAGCGTGGGAACCGCTGACGAAAGCATTTTTACAGAGCTTTCTCTTACATTAATTAAATAGAAAAAGTGGAATTGGATCAGGAAATCAGAGAATATTTTAGAATGAAGTTAATATGTGCTGAAGTGAGCTAAAAATTAGGAAATTAATTAAGTTTAAATTAGATTTTAAAATATCCTTGCATGTATGTATGTATGTGTGCGTGTGTGTGAGTGTGCGGTTGTGGGTAATGATATATATTAATTGAATATAAATCCTGGTTAATTTCTAATTTTTATCCTAAATTAGTCCATTAAAAGCCCTTAAATTATCCCATTTTTTATTTAATTATATCTAACATGCGCTTTGAAAAAATTGCTGACTCCATTTTTTCTCACGGTGTGAAGGAATGAATAAAAATCCTTAACATCTACGCATATTTTTCAAAGATACCTTAGATTCCCTTGCCTAAGACGGCATGTGTCAGAGAAATACCTCTCAGAATCTCGTAATAAACACACTCAAGGGGAAAATTCTGGCACCTCACTCTTGTTTTCTGGTTCGAAAGTACGCATCACGCCTTTGTTCCTGTGTAAATTTTACGCCTCCCTTGGTAAAATAAGTTAAACTAACTTACGACTTACAGGGTATCTCTCAAACCAATAGCCCCTTAAATTTTGAGGGTTGCTACTTACTAGGCAGAAAGCAATTCTCACTAAGAAAGAAGTTTTCTGAATATTAATTAGATTTGTAATTAATTGCAAATTAACTGAAATTTTAAAAGAGTAATATTGTCACGTAGAACTATAGTATAGAACTCAATGACACACACAAGAGGTAGAGATAAACCAATTTATTAACTGAACTCTGAGCTCAGAACATAGTAACTGACAAATCTTCTGCTTTTATACAAGCAGAGAAAGTTCCAGGATACTCTTCTGGAGACAGTAAGAAAAGTCCAGAACATTTGTCTGGTAAACTAAAGAAATGTCCAGTGTCTTCTGGAACATGAAAAAAAGGAAAACATAAAATCAAGGAATTAAGTATTTACATACACTAATAATCGCATTGTCTCTAGCGGGATTCGAACCCAGGTCTCTTAATCATGAGACCAGTGCCATGACCATTCGGCCATGGAGATTCGACTTTCGTTCTTCAATGCGGCATTGCTCCCTCCTTAGAAGAACAGCGTCTCGATGTTATATTTCATTGTGTGACTCTAGCTCTCGATCGAGTCACAGGGCCAGTATAAGTTGTAGTGTCTTCACGGTGAATAGTCTCTTCAGAAATGTCTCTTTCCGGAAACTCCATTATTTAATAAGAATGTTTGTCGTCTTGTTCTTCTGGGTCATGGTATGGCTTCATGCGTAAAACTTGGACAACTTCTTTCGGTTTCCGTCTTCTAGAATTAGGATCGAAATCGGCTACTTCATAAGTGATGTCGGACAACCGCCTCAAAACTTGATAAGGGCCAAAGTACCTCTTGAGGAGCTTCTCGGAAAGCCCTTTTTTACGAACTGGAATAAAAATCCACACTAAATCCCCTGGTTCGTATGCCACTATCCGATGTTTGGAGTCATAATGCCGGCGATCTTTCCGCTGAGCCTCGAGAGTTCGTGCAGGAGCTAATTGCCTCGATTCTTCTGCCTTATTGATCAGATGACTAACCTAATCGTCTTCTTCTCTGAACTCGTTGGGGCAGAGAGGAAACATCGTATCCAACGACGTTTCAGCTTCTCGCCCATGTAGTAGGTAGAAGGGTGTAAAACCTGTCGTGTCTTGCTTGGCAGTGTTGTAGGCGAATGTGACGAATGGCAAAATCTGGTCCCAGTTCTTCTGTTCGACATCAACATACATAGAAAGCATATCTGCTAGCATTTTGTTAAATCGCTCTGTGAGGCCATTTGTTTGCGGATGATAGGCTGTAGTCGTTCGATGAGTGATATTGCACAGTCTATTAATATCGGACACCAGCTTGAACTGGAATACTTGACCACGGTCTGTAATGATAACTAGTGGAGCTCCATGTTTCAAGATTATGTCCTCTAGTAGGAATTTGGCTATTAGTGTAGCTTCCGCCGTTGGTAAAGCTCTGGTGACTGCGTACCGTGTCAAATAATCGATGCATACTACAATCCATTTGTTCCATCCTCAGATTTTGGAAATTGTCCTAGAAGGTCGATTTCGGTGCGATGGAAAGGAGCAGCAGCTGGTGGAATAGGCACGAGACGACCTGGTGGCTTCTGAGGAATAGATTTTCTCCTTTGACATTCTCTGCAGTGCATCACATATCTGCGAACATTTCTGTACAAACCTGGCCAATGAAATCGCTTTCTTATTCTGTCCTACTTCCTGGTGAATCCTAGATGTCCAGCGGTAGGGTCGTCATGGAGAAATTCTAGAATACTGAGCCTAAATGCTTCGGGATCACTGGTAGGAATTTCCTTCCGGACTGATCAAAATTCTTCTTGTAGAGTATTCCTTCTACTAATTCAAAGTTTTCCAGCCTACTTGTTTTGGTGATTTGTTGGTCTCATTATTTTTGCCAATACCGTATCTTTCATCTGTTCTTCTGAGAGATTAGTGAATAAAGTGGCACCTATGGAATCCCCATACCATGAAGCATGACTTTTAATGGGTTTCTGGACAGACTATCTGCATCTTTGTATTTCCTTCCACTTTTTTACACCACTAATACGTCGTATTCTTGGAGTCGCAGCGTCCATCTAGCGAGTCATCCAGAGGGATCCTTCAGTCCTGTCAGCAAACACAGTGAATGATGGTCAGTGACGATCTTGAAAGCCTTTCCAAAGAGATATGGCCGAAACTTAGTTATAGCCCATATGGCCGCAAGACATTCTCTTGGAATAATTTTTCTCAGCCTTCGTCAGAGTCCGCGAATCATAGGCTATTACTTTTTCCTTCTCATCTTGGATTTGAACTAATACTGCGCCGATTCCGTATCCACTCACGTCGATATGAAGTTCCGTTGGTGCAGTTTCGTCACAAAGACTTAAGACAGGATTAGAGGTAAGATCTTTCTTCAAGGTATTAAAAGCTTCCACTTGTTCAGGTCCCCAACAGAATTTTGCGTCCCCCTTCAGTAACAACTGTAGAGGTTCGGTTTTATGGCAAAAGTCCTTGATAAATCGGCGATAGTAAGAGCAAAGACCCAGAAAGCTTCTGATGTCATGGATATTCCTAGGCACGGAAAAGTCACTCATGGCCTTTATTTTTTTGGGGTCCGGTCGTACGCCCTCCTTGGATACTATGTGTCCCAAGATCTTTATCTCTTGTGCTCCAAAGCGACATTTTTTTGGATTAAGGATAAGGCCAGCGTTCTGTATACACTGAAGGACGGTATTCAACTTCTGAAGATGTTCATCGATAGTTTCTAAGAACACCACAATGTCATCTAAATAGCAAAGGCACATTGTTCATTTTAAATGTCGCAGAAGATTATCCATCATCCTTTCAAAAGTTGCAGGAGCATTACATAAGCCCAATGGCATCACTTTAAACTCGTATAATCCCTCAGGTGTAATAAAAGCCGTTTTCTCACGATCGGCTTCATCGAATTCTATTTGCCAGTAACCGGAGTAGACAAAAAATATTTTGCCCCTTCAGGCAATCCAAGGTGTCGTCAATACGTGGCAATGGATACAAATCTTTCTTGGTAATTTTGTTGAGTCGGCGATAATCAACACAAAAACGCCAGCTTCCATCTTTTCTCCTGACCAAGACGACTGGAGATGACCATGGACTTTCTGATGGTTGAATGATTTTTTTCTCTAACATTTTGGTTACCTCCTCACTGATAATGCGGCTTTCGGATGGGGACACTGTAAGCTCTCTGACTAATAGGTAAGTGGTCGCCTGTGTTTATTCGGGGCTTAACATTGAGTCGGTTTCCGTTCTTGAACGTCCTTTCTTGATCGAAAATTTCTGAAAACCTCTGGAGTAGATGAAACATTCTTTCTTTTTGGTCGATTCTCAAATCCGGAGCTATCATCTTGGTATATCGATGATGCCCAACTTTGCGTTTGAAGTAGTCGTGGAATAAGGCGATCCCTCATGTATGGTATTTACGCAGTCTTCGTGTAAAGGTTCGGCATACCCGATGCACATGCCTTTAGGGATGATCTGAGGTTCTCTTTGTCCGTTGGCAACCCATAGTTCGGTTTTTCCCATTAAGGAGCGTAACTATAATAGACGGAATAGCAACTTCCTTGTTCAAGAAGAACATCCTATTTCCCTCTACTATGACGTCGATAGCTCGAAGGTTCTTACGGCCTAAGACAGTAATCTTTCTGATAGAACGATCAGGTACTGTATAGTCTTCTATCGTGAATAAACGGCTGGAGTTTGGGATTCACGAAGGACTACTTGAAACAAGAGCTCCGAACTGCCACAATCTATAACAGCTTGAGAAGCACCCAAAAAGTTCCAAGCAAGGATGATATCGTGACTTCATTGCGGCAAAACAATAAATTCAAAAGCCTGAGGTCTGCCATTGATTTCGAGACGAAGCGTACATTTTCCCACTGGTCTCATGTAGTTTCCATTGGCGACTTTTAAAAGAACATTGTTAGTTGTTGGAAACAAATTTTTCTTCAATAGGAGATGATACTTCTCCGAGATAACAGAAAATGAGGCTCCAGAGTCCACAAGGGTAGGTACTGGCTCATTGTCGACGATTACTTCAATATTGTTTCCGGACACCTTTGCGGCAATTGGAGGATTTTTGTCACTAGCGGCCTCACCCCCACGGAAGGTCGCACCGCTTAGTTTTCCTCATTTCTCCGGCTAGGAGATTGACTGGATCTTCTATATGGCGACGGAGATCTGTAGTGGCATGTCGGCGATCGTCCTCGTGATGGGCTGGGCGACAAACTTCGGACTGAAGGTCGGCTGTACTCGTCAGCATAGCGTACCTCATTCGACGTCTGAAGGCCGAAATCTTTCCTATTAGCCCGATATGCCTCAAAAATAGCTTTGCGATCTCAGCAGTATCGAACTACTTGGCCAAGGCGGCCACAATGGAAGCAGACGGGTCTTCTATCAGGAGTGCGCCAGACATCTGTCTTCCTCTGTGGTTGCTTTGCTACGGGCGTAGGTCGTCTGGCAACGTCAGCATAGGAATGTCGGCGTCTTGGTTTGACCTTTGTCCACTCTGGTGCTGTCTGTGACAAAGGAGCCAAAGCATTTTCTACTTCCTCTCGAACAATGGCTTCAATGCCTTGGTCTTGGAGTTCGGGATCAACTTCTAGAGATATGAGGCGCTGGACCTCCTCTCGCACTATTTAACGTATTAGTGATGCCAAATCCATTTTTTCGTCAATTGCAGCCATTGGTACGAACTTTGGAAGCCCTTCAAATTGCCTACTCTGGATTATCTTTTGCTGCATTTCTTTTATTTTTCTACACCATTTTATAAAGTCCTCTGTGGTGATTATTTCTTTCGTCAGAAGTGCCTGGTAAACATCTTCGGCGACTCATTTCATTAGATGAGACACTTTCTCTTCTTCTGACATATCTGGTTTGACTTGATGGCATAATCCCAACACGCTTTGGATGTATGATTGCTTGCTTTCGAACAGAATTTTGAGCTCTATACTTGAGCTCATCTTCTGCCTTCTTTACATAGTGCTGTGTTTCTCCAAATGCCTCTTTAACATTGATTTGAAAACATCCCAGGAAGTCAATTTATCTTCATTATTTTCGTACCATTGCTTCGCTGTGCCATCTAGGAAAAAGAACACATTTGCGGGGTAAAACATGTCATCCCATCTGTTGAATTTTGACACTCTGTCGTACTCCTTCAACCATTTGTTTGGGTCTTGTCCCACGTCTCCTTTAAATACAGAAGGATTCCTGTATTGTGGCTATGCTGATGTCAGGATGACCGGTTTAGTCTCCGGTTCCACAAGCATTTTTCTTGTCTTTCTGGGTGGTGGGAAATAAAGTCCAAATTCTGGTTCGATGCCTTTAAGGCGATCGCCTCTTCGTAAATTCGTTTCGACGCTGACTGGAATCGCTACCCGGCGCCTCCACCAAAGAATGTCACGTAGGACTATAGTATAGAAGTCAATGACACACACACACACACACACACACACACAAGAGGTAGAGCTAAACCAATTTATTAACTGAACTCAGAACACAGTAACTAACAAATCTTCTGCTTTTATACAAGCAGAGAAAGTTCCAGAATACTCTTCTGGAGACAGTAAGAAAAGTTCAGAACACTTGTCTGGTAAACTAAAGAAATGTCCAATATCTTCTGGAACATGAAATAAAGGGAAACATAAAATCAAAGAATTAAGTATTTACATCTACTATTAAACGCATTGTCTCTAGCGGGATTCGAAGCCAGGTCTCTTGACCATGAGACTAGTGCCATGACTACTATTCGGCCATGGATATTCGACTGTCTTTCTTCAATGCGGCAATATTTTCTGTCCAACTTAATATATTATCATGCAAACATTATTTTTGTACCTTCTTAACATTCTAAAAATTTGCTTTTTAATGACAACAGTTTCATTTCCGTGCAATTTATTTTTTAATAGAATTTGTAAATATACTTTTTACTTTCTTATATGCGAAATGGGGAAAAAAGATACATCACAATCATCCAAAAATGTCGGACTGGACACTTTTATGAATTTCCGTGTTTCACAATTTAAGGAAACAAAAAATTCAAGAATTTGTAATTATACATATTACTTTCTTATATGCAAAATGGAAAAAAAGATATATCATAATAATCCAAAAATTCGGACTGGACATTTTTATGAATCTCCGTGATTCACACTTTACGGACCAAAAAAAATCAGTTTTTAAATTTTATCTCTCTGTGAAGATGATAATTCAAAAAGTTAAGAACTCGGAAGGGTGAACTTCAGTATGTGGTCTTTACACCAAATTTAAAAATCTTTCTGAAATTTTCTACGAATCTTGCCGGCGGAAATACTGCTTGTCTCTTTATCTAAGAGTATATTGTTATGTATCTGTAATATTTCTCCCCTGCGCAGTAACTCTGCTGGTAAGGAAGATTGTTTTACAGATATAGTAATGTATAGTAATGGCTGCTGAATGGATGCCGAAAAAATGACTCCAGCCTTGGCAAGGACTTTTGTGACAAAATGAAGGACTCAGAATATTCGAGAATTTTGATGATAGCTCCATCGGAAAGCTATTTCTGGCGTTTGTTCTAGAACGTATCTGTTTTTTGTCACGGGAATTGCAAAAGGCCAAGAATTAGTAGCCAGGGAGAATAGCACATGAGTCGAGAAAAACTTGAGTAGTTGAGTAAAGTTTCTCTCCTGCGAGTTCTCCCTGAACGCTCTGTGCTGTTACTGTTGTTTATTACGGCTTTGTTTCTTGTGCGCTGCTGTTTAATGTAAGTGCTATTCTTGTAAACGCTTCGGCTATATTTTAGTACATTTGCATTTGTGTAGAGTAATTGCTAGTAATTATTACTGAGCCTATTTAACTTCTCACCATACAACACCCTATTCGGATTCCGAAGATTTTCAGTAACTATATAAACTCTCCAACTTAAAAACATGATGCAGTTGGTCAATGATATTTTGCACATGTTTCATCTCTGAAGTTTTCAGTTAAAGTAAAATTTTGGGTAAAATCCGTAAACGGGAAGAAATGCTGTTACAAAAAGATGTTTATAATCTATTCTGTCTAACATAAAAGAAAGCTGTCTGTATTTTAGTAGTATAAGAAAAAATCTAAAGATATTTCCCACGCTGGTTCTTATAATGAAATTCAACCCAATTTTAATGTCAAAAGTTTCATAATTAATTAAATAAATATTTTTGTTGTTCATTACCTGGTTGCGTGTCGTGAACGGAGCAGTTACCGAGTATTGGTAATTTTATAAAATAACCATTTAATGATTTAAAATTAATTTTTAAAACACTAAAATGTAAATGAAAAAAGTGAATAGTTACGCAGTTCTCAATTAAGCAAAATCATGAGAATAAGAGAATTCTTATTTAACATTTTGTTGTGAAAGTTTAGTGTTATTTAGCCGCACAGCTCTCAAAGATAAAATATAACCATTTGAAAATCCTCTCATGTAATTCTTGTGCTAACTTTTCATATGATTACATTTCAAAATTATGAAATTCCTCTGAAAATAATTCTCATCTCTATTTAAAGCGTGATGTTAATTTAACTAAATCTAAAATCCTCAAAGGAGCCACTGCCAATAATTGAAATGAAATTAATTTACAAAATTATTAAATATCTTAATCAAATTAAGTAACTTAATAATTTAAATTACTTGACAAATAATTATTTGGGTGGAACGCGAAAACCGACTCCAATGAATTTTCTTATTAGAGAACTCGAAATGGTTTAGAGTCCAACATCTCTTTCAATCTGGTATATATCAAATATCATTCATCTGTATTCAACAAATTATTCGTACTAGTTTCGGCATTTAAAATCAATCTTAAATTAAATTCCATATTTTTAGTTGAGCTTGAATTATTAACATCAACGAAAACTGTTCCCATAAATTTTGAATAAATTTCGAACAAATCGTCGATTTTTATTTTTAAAAAAAATGCTTTTTCATGACGGAAAAAAAAAACATGTTTTTTTTTTTTTTTCCAAATTGATAAGCATTTTGATATTTTATTTGCAATTGTAAAAATATAATTTCAATTTTAAGTTATTGTAAAAAAATTAAATTGAATTAAGCATTAAATTGAATTCAAATAGCAATAATAATCAATATCATCAAGTAAATTTTAGGGCTAATTGAATAGAAAATAATTGCATTTTAATTCTGAATGTAAGAAAAATGTGCAAGATTTTGTTTCCAAACTAAATGACAGGTTTTGATTAGTAAACAAAAGTGCATTTTAAATTAATTAAAAATAGGCTGAAAAATAAAAGGTGACATGATTTGTCTTTTTTAAAGATAAAACTTTTTGAATGGAAGAGAATTGAAGTTGATGTAAATATAAGTTGATGAAAAAGAAAATTAAAATTTATTGAAAAGAGTTTTTGAAATTACACTTTTAGTATTATACTAAAAGATAAAAAAGTTATTTTAGTTATTTTCTTCCAATTAGCTTTTAATTTATAATACAATAGCCGTCCTTTGGCGACCAGCCGGTTCACCAATCTTAATGTTCGTTTAAATTTTAATAATTAAATATTTTACGCAATTCCGACTTTAATAGATTCTTCATCAAAATATTTTAAAACTTCAAATTTTGATAGTCATATAATTCACTCATAATATTATAAAGGCCTTCAGTCATAACGTTATATGCATCTCTCTAATTTTCTGTTACCTCTCATAGAATTTACGCTTTAAATTAAAGTGGGAAGAATTAATCTGCAATTAATATAATAATATTTTTTACTGAAACAAAGCATTTTTTTATAATATGGCTACTGATAACAGAGTCACTGAGCGTTTAAACTTTATGGGCACTAAAGAATATCTTTCTTAATTTATGTTATATCTCAAGAATTTCTCAACAAAATTTTCTCAGATTCATCATGAATAGATCGATTAATTAACAATGTTTCATTTTAAATGCATCAAACACTAAGAAAATAAAATGAATCGTTTAAAATAATCGGTCGAAAACATTTTTAAAAAACTACTTAAAAAACGATGTACTTAAAACTATAAGCATGAACAAAAAATATATAACTAACATAAATGCAATTTAATTACAAAAGCATGCAACTAACCTAAAAATAATTTAAATCAAGAATTATCCGTTGATAATAGTGTCAACAATCAGAACACAATGCGCATGCGTGAATTTTCAACGCCAGTTACGGTAACGCAAATGCGTGAATTTTTCTACGCCAGTTGGGGTAACGCTATGCAGATTAGACATTTTTAATTTCCTTTATTCTGTGTTATTTTAATTCAAAAGTACTTCAGAATGAATCTGAAAGATCGATTAACTTACAATGTTTAATTTTAAATGCGTCAAACATTAAAAAACTAAACAGAATCGTCTGAAATAATCGGCCGAAAAATGTTAACCCTAGCCTCATTACTGTTGGGGGAAAAAACTGAAGCCTTACTCATTTGCGGTGGGGAAAATGAAAGATTTTTTTGGCGGGAAAGTTAGTTTTTAATTAATAATTAAAATTCTAATTAAAAATTTAAAAAAAAAGGACCCCAGGTGCACATTCCCGACCTCTAAGGTATACATGTACCAAATTTGGTAGCTGTAGGTCAAATGACCTGGCCTGTAGAGCGCCAACACACACACATTGAGCTTTATTTATAAGTATAGATTATAATTAATGTTATGCAATCTTGAAACCAATTTTTCCACAATTTCGCGGTTAGATGTCTCAGGTCAATGTTTATATAAATTAAAGGATTAACTGAAACCTAAATATGAAAATATTAATAAGATGTTATCGTCATCCAGAACGCACAAATGTACGAAATTCCAGCCTTTTAAGGAGTTGAGAGGAAAATCAAATACAAACTTCAAACTAGTTATTCTTTATGAACTTGAAACGAGTTAAATTGAGAAAAATTTGATGACATTAGTAATAGTTTAAATATAAAAGGCAAAATATGTATGCAAATTCTCTTTGATTAAGAAAAGTTTTATAATAATAAGATATTTAAATCATTCTATTTTTTTTTTAAATTGTATTTCAATTTGGACAAAAAAGAAAATGAATGCTTTATAAAGCAAAGGCAATATAAAGCATTTCAAAAAAAATTATCTGTGTAAATTTTGAATTAAAATTCAATTCTTTAATAAAATTTTATGAATTTTATAAGTCTTATTTTAATATCGGAACTTGTAACAATCATTTTTGACGCAAGAATCATTTGGATGAAATTCAATGATAAGTTTCATAATTAAATGAAATATTTTGGTATAAATCATGCATCTGATTTCATTATACTGAAAGTGACTTGTAATGCCTGGTCTCAGAAGCATTTCTAAATTCTTATCCTTACTCTAGTAGATTTCTATTTTAAATAAATACATGGTGGTCTAGTCATGGAATAACGTTATAATTATATGAGTTTCTGGCTGATGCAATGAACAATACAAATAAAACTCGAGCTATATGTATTGCAAAATATGCGCCCTAGAGTGAAAGCAAAAATTGAGTTCTAATTGAAATTTACAGCAACAAAAACTGCAAAAAATTTATGAGGAAGCAGCCAAAAATAAAGTATGAAGCATGGCAGTAGGAATCTCTTGAAATTTATGTCTGATGGCGTCTTTCCAAGTCAAATACAATGCGCAAAATCTGTGTTTGTTCATGTCTCTGTGCTTTATTGCATTCTATCATCTTTCACGTGCTAAGTGCCTTTGTGGAGTAGAGTAAGTAAGCAGATCATTTATGAAACTTTTCTTTTTGCTTTTATATCGTTTCTCTGCCTCATTGGTTGCTTCTGCAATTTTTGTATGTGTCTTATGCTCATGTTTTTCTTGCTACAGGTACTGTCAAATGCCACTCAAAAGTTTAAAACATTTTCTCTAATAATAATCATAAATCATGAACCCTTCCCAGTAATTTTCTATATTTGGCTATGTTAAATACAGGGAAACCATAATATAACTTTGCAGATAAACGATCTTCAAGTGGAAGATAATAGAATGTAATGAAGCACGTAGTGATGAGTGAACACAGAGTTCACAAACTGTATCTACTTGAAAAAGTCATTAGATATAAAGTTTAAGTATGATAAGACGTTTCTCTTATCATACTTTATTAATGTATTCAACCGTTCAAATTTTTCGAAATTTTGTCTTTAACCTTCGCCGGATGAATTCCATTTTTATTTCTCATTCTAAAGCGCATATTTAGAAATACTTCGGACTTCATTCTATTGCTTCATTTTCAGCATCATGGGAGTGTTAGGTAATAAAAGTCCTTCAATGAATTGTAAAGTATTTCAACGCGCTCTATGTCTTACGTATAAATTTATACCAAAAATGGAACAAACTCGGTTTACGAAACAAAATGAAAGGGAATGAAAATTTAATTGAACTGTACTTGGAAGTCTACATTAACACTGTTTCTAAAGAAAAGAATTCAAATTTAACTTCAAAAATGGTTCTGGAAGAACAAGGTTTAAATATTTAAATTGCCGTGACAAGGGGAGAAAGGTTTGAATTAGCTTGTCGTCGGAAGAAAGAACTCTTGACTTATATCGCAAAAACAGACAATTTATTGGCGATATTTCAAAGGATTTCCCTTTTTCTAAAAACATTTGGCAACTCAAGAGAAGCATCTCGAAATAACTACAAGTGACAGTTACATTTTCAACTCTAACTCAGGCAATAAATTCTAATATAAACCTTAAAACTATTTTTTTTTAACTTTTTTCTCTAGACATGTAGTCAAGAGGAGTTACTGTAAAACTTTTCAAAAAATGGGAATTAAATTTTTTATTAAAAAACGAAACGAAAAAATAGCAACAATACCTAAAGCATTTTGTTATTTAAAAGGATGGATACAAGAAAAGTTCCATTTATCCCAGAAAAAAAAGACAAAGAGGTTTTAAAATATTGCTTTAGAAAACCGAAAGGAAGTTTTCCGACGATAGATTTATGATTTGCTTTTGGTCTCTCTTGGAAAAAGGCGAAAAATAAAAAGTTGCTGAAAATATAAAAGTCAACTTCCTATTTATCAAAGTCATAGTTCAATGAGAAATGCCAGTTCTATATCCTTAGGAATCTATAGAATGAACCAAAGCAATGAATTTTTGTTCTCAATCCAAACTTTAAACTAGAATTCTATATATCGTAGATAAGCCCCCTTTTGATCTTATTTAAAAGGCCAAAAACATAAAGAGCTATACACTTTGAACTATTAACGTTATTTTAGTTATTTTAACCGTACTTTAACGCTTTGATAGATTAAAGAACGATGTGAATAAATTTTATTTTAAAAAATTTAAATATCACAATTTTATTAACGCACTAAACGATAGAAAGATTTATTTAAATTATTTTCTACTTTAAAATCTCAAAATTTCTTGCTCCTCAAATTTGTTACAGTTGGTACCATTGATAAGAAATCAGAATTTCATTTGATTAAAGATTAAATTTTAAAGACATTGAAATAATATATTAATATTTGGAATAGACAAGTAAACAGAAATTCTAGCTGCTAATCCATTAGGAAGCAAATTAAGATGTCGATATAGAAATCCCATTCTTACAAACAAATGAAATAAAAATGCTAAAAAGGGATTTCAGCCTTAGTTTTTACAGAAAATCTATCATTATCATAGATTTTCTTTGTGTTTTGTTTTGTATCTTTAGACTCAAGAGCCATTATGTAAGCTATCTTACGATAAACAAGCTATTATCATAGAAACAAAAGAATGGTATAATGTATATCATGGTTATAGACTGGAACATTTTAAAACATTAATATTATATCCTAAAAAGGATTGATATTTAAAATATACAGCTCAAAAATACATAAATAAACTTTTTAATTATACCAAACGCGCGTTTTTAACACCCAAGCGATATGTAATGCGCATTCATTGAGATGTGTAAACAAATCTATAGAGAAAGCATTTTAAAAACTCTTCTCGATTGTTTTTCCAATATAAAGCATAGATTCCAGAGATAGTTCAACTAGAAAATGATAATAATATTCTTCAACGAATACTAATGGGAAAATATATAAATTTATATGTAAACATATATATGGTGTTCTAAAAACATGGAACAAGCATTTATTTTCTTAATTATTTCGATTGGACATATACTTCCAGTTGCAAAGTTTAATCAAATAACGAATCCAAATGAATAAAAATATTTTATTTTCTGTAGAGGAGATAATAAAAAGTTTAATTAATTAAATTTTTATACGATCTCCATAGCGAAAAAAGGTAATAAATAAAAAGTTTTTCTTCCACTCATCTATAATTTTACTTTCAGTGCTTTTCTTACATTCATATCACTACGTTCCATGCTTTTTTAACTGTAAAGTTTGCCGAGATATTAAAAAGCAATTTTTTTTGTATTAAATCATTTATATATACTTTGACAGGTGTTTGATTAAAACTTTCGCTGTAATTTTTAGTGATAATATACATATTATAAAAGATAATTTGAAGTGTAGAATCAGAAAAGAATAACGCATTTATTAACTTTCATTTTTTTTAAATGATTATATAATACATTAAAAGAAGTGCTTAAAAACTTGTTCAAAATGAACACCTTCAACACCTAAGATACATTCTTCTAACATATGCGCATATGCGATCGAATTCATCACTTGTAACTTAAAGACAGGCTTTTTGAATTAGCCCGTAATCATCTGCAGAATGTGTATTGCCAAAGCCAATTTATCTGCCGTCTTTCTGTATTGAATAAATTTGGATTTCTGAAATAAATATTTTTATTAAATTTTTGAAAACCCCCATAAAATTTAAAAATAAGCATATATTTGCAGATAGGTAGGTATGAAAAACTTTGTGCGTGCGCAGATGGGTTAAAAGAAACATTTTCTTACATTCCATTTTTTTTTTACACTGAGGGAGGGGGGCGTACAATAATTTAATTTTTCAACTTTCTCCTTTCAACCTTGATGATGATGTCGTGTCCGCGTTACCACGGAAAGGGGGTGCAATAGCTTCTGAGGGGAAAGACCCCTGAGCACTCAAGGGCAGAAGTCTGATTTCTAGCTCATATGAAGATGACACTCACACATTCGTTTGCACAACCTTTTTTTACAGGGGGGCACATTCACACACCTCACAGATAGAACACAGATGAAGAACAACCATGCCCGAACCCGGAACTCGAGCCCGGGATGCCCAGATCATGAGCCTTTCAACCTTCACAACAACCAAAGCGTTTTCATGCAATTTCCCACCTTATTTAAGGAAATTTTTCAATTGGATGTAAATGCCTAGGGGCAATATTTAAGCAAATAAAAACTTGTTACATTTTTTGGAAATACGCTGTATATGTATATATGAAATATGCCTTTGCTTGCATAGTAGCGTTATATTTAAAACAAGATAAAGATATATTAATATGCAAGCATTCATCCACTAGTGGATAAGTAAATAAAAATATGGCATGGCTGAAGAGTATGATTCGTATTAAAAACATTATGGGTTTTAACTTCCGGTTACATTATTCACCAATTGTATTCAGAAACTGATAGACCGGATATAGTCTTTAGCAAAAAGTTGTTCGCAATGGGAAAGTTTGTTGCTAGACATTTTCTCCAAGAAAAACACAAAATAGGGTCAAGTTTCCCTGAAATTCACCTACGAAAGCAATCTGCTCCTATAGAGTAAACTAAATCAGACTTCTGTATTTGGTGCTTCGGGAGGATAGAGCCCCCCCCCCCAAAAAAAATGGCACATTTCCTCTTTATAGAAACCTGCATGAAATTGACCATAATTGCTAGACTTAAGGAGTTTAAAGTCATCGCCACACAAATATTCGGTATCGAAAAGAATACAAGTTAAAGCATATATCCAACGAATTTAATATTATATATATTTTCTGCAGCCATTGTCAAATAAATTTGTTGAAGCAAATTTTTTGTATAAAAGTTATGGCTTGTTCAATAATGTGTATAACAAATTTGTGTACAATTCTGTATGATAGAAACTAATTTTAAAAAATTTAAGGTAGTCAGGTAAGTTTTAATGGTGATGATTATAAGTCAGAATGCTCATGTGCCAAAAAGTGACATTAGTAAAACTATTATCAAATTCTCGAAATTCTGTACGCAAGTAAAGTTAACAAATCACCTTTCATTAAGCTTTCATCTTTATACTGATATATAAAGCACATCACAATGTGATATAGCATTGAGATTTATCCCACTTTTATAGTATTAAAATCTCACCGTGTTAAAGAAAAAAATTTATTGCATTGTACGAAAAATGAAGACTATTCGATGATTTTCAGAAAACAGTCGAAATGGAAGCGAAGAAAAATTGGAGCAAAAGAAATTCAGCTTTTCGTGCAATTTCGTCAAACTGACATATTGTTTGCTTTCTCGTCTCAATAAATCATTTCGATACAATGGAAATTTAACAAAACACTTATAAAAATGAGATACATATAATTTTTTGACAAAATTTCTCATTTTAGACTTAAGATTTTAGAATTTGAGAAGAATCATATTTTATTCTCCCTCAAACTTCGTAAAATCAACTTTTTTTTTTTTTTTTTTTTTTTTTTGGCACAGACACAAAAAATATAATCGAAATATAAATTTGGACGACTCTGACGTAATATTGCTAAACATAGTGCAAAAGAAACCGTTGTGAAAATATTCTCCCACACAATAAACTTTCTTTCTTACTTTTGTTATAAGGTTCGTATATTTAAAAATATACTGTTCAGTATTGTATAACTTTTTTAAATATACACGTCTTTTGGAAATAATACTAAAAACGTCAACAAAAAAAAAGCTCTGTCCAAAAAAAATTCGAAAAGTACGTATTAAATTCTGCTTGACATGTCATTTAATCCACGTCTATCTGAAACTTTAATAAAGATAAAAGTCTGAAATTTTAGTTTTAGTAGCTTCAGAAAATGAAAACTTAAGCCATTCAAAAGTTATTTTAAGAATGAATTTTATCTCTATATAGAGTGTTCATTTAAAT
>JAPMOR010105483.1:1321098-1331687 GCA_026543865.1 Argiope aurantia | reverse complement strand
TCGAAATACATCTATCTTCAAGAGTGACACTGCGTAAGCAAAATATGAAATTCGCAGCGGCTTCCTACAACGTTGTACAAAGAAAATAGACAAAATTATTTTTATGACAATTTTGTTTTGTTTTGTTTATAACGTGTAAATGGTTACAGGCATACAACTGTGTTATTGTTGTCTATGATCGTAAGAAACATTGTAAGTAAACGCGTTAAAATGAATTATTTTAATTAATGTTGTAGAGCAGCATTAGTGTACGTAAGACAATTTTAAATACTTCGTCAACAAATTTTCTCTGATTAATTTCTTTTTTTAAACCATTTCTTCACTAATTCTTTTATTCAAAACATTTACTCAGTGTTGCTATGTGGATGGGTGAATCCTTTCTTGGGCTTCTTTTGTGAAAAAAATCAGATTTTGTTTTCATCACTTATTTAGTAGCAGACAAAAAAAGGGGGGGATCAGATGTCAATAATAATCTATTAATTACGCAGTAATTCCGACGTTCTCTCGAAAATGTCCGTGCATTACTTATTCCATGCAGACGAAAATACTTATTTATTGTTATTGCTACCTCTTCTATTAGTTATCCGAGAAATAAAATTGCATGTGAGAAGTATTTCCCCATGCCCAAATATTTTACGTATTGCTAGGAACATTGGGTACTAAGTCTCACATATAATTTTATTTTATATACAATTGAGAGACTTTGAAGATTATATTTACATATTAAGTCTTTTGACCGTATCTGCAATGTTAGATACCATTTACAGATGCGTGGGGTGATGGACTGATGGTAAAATCCGAGCTTTGAAGTGGGAAAACTCTAAGTTAGAAATCCAATTACATCAAAGAAACGTCGTGTAAACGGGTCTGTTATACCCAAGTTCAACGGGGTCAAACGTACTTCTGCTGATACTATGTGGAATTCTGGAGATGAAGGCAACGGCTCAGGCACTGGCATCTGGCAAAGGCTCGAAATTACAAATAGTACTCTTGTTGTTGTTGTTGTTGTTTCAAAACGGGACGAAAATATAAATAAACTTTATCATTTATTGATCCTAAAAAAATCTTCGGTTAATCCCGTCGTTGATATTCCCACTAATTTCTCAATATCTCCCAATGATTGACAACGTTCAAAGCCGAAGCACCACCACTCAGCGATATTTTTACTAACAAAACTTTCTGATATCACTTATTAATCTATTGCAAAAATGATTTTAAAAACAGCCATATTTAGCATGTTATTCTGTTATAAAAATCTTAATTTTATTTTAAACTTTTTTTTATTTTATAACTGGCTCAAATCGTTTAAAAAATTGAAGAAATTCCTCGAAGTGCATTTTTCGATAGTTCACCTACGCTCTGCTTTTCATACTACCAACTTCGCTGAGATGCCTAAAAGGAAAGGAAGCAGATAAATTACAAATGCTTTTAATTTAAAAATCATTAAAGGTGATCTCAATAAATCTTTGGTTCCTCAGTCCTTTTTTTTAAATAAAATAAAATCAATTATTACAAGGATGGTGAAAGTACATTTTAAAAGTCAACAAATTTACAAATCAAACTCCATTTTTAGCCACAGTATCATACATGTAATGGAGGCAGGTTCACTCTAAAGACTTATTCATTTATAAGCATCAAATTAATACAGAAGGATATTTTACATTTGTAAATTACATTCTTTGTTTAATTAAATATTATATAATTAGTAGCTTTCTATTGAGTTATTTGTACAGCCTTAGCTTGAATTTCGAATGCAAACCATTATTCATTTTGAAAAAATACACAATTTTAAAATGATAAATCTTTAAATTTTCATGATTCATAGAAGAACATATGTTCATAAAAATTCTTGATACTGCAATTGCTATTTTCTAGATCTGATGTTATAAAATTAAATATCTCTTAGTGTCAATAGCAATCAATGGAAATATTGTTTTGTGCTAAGCTACTATTTTTTGAAAGAAATTTCTTCATAAATCACAGATTCTTGTGCATTATACCTATAAAATATGAGGGAATTTTGATAGATTGTAAATTATGCTTGTTTTTACCCTCTGACATCAAGCGGGATTGCTCCGGGCATTTTGAAGATTTTGACTAACATCAAAGACATCGGTTTTGTACACTTGCCTTATTTTGAAGAGAGATAGGAATTTTGGAACGGCTATTGTAGTATCGCTGCTGAGATCTAATTAGCCTATTGGGGTTTTTCTTTCACTGCCCATTCCTATGTTCTTTAAGGCGATAAAGCATAGGAAGGGCTTCACTAAAAAGGTCGGTTGCTCAGTTTCCGTTTACATGTTGGCATACAATAGTGTTACGGAACTCCAATTCCACTAAGTCCGTAAAGTCACTGGGTCCGCTAGTAGTGGGTGTATGGTGTGAAAACAATCAGCAGCCTCAATAATTAACGACGAATTTTATTAAGCACGAAGAAAACGAATACACAGACAACAAATATACAGCCGAGACGAACATAGAAAACACACAGCAACACATTACGACAAATAGTGACCCACAACTAGTAATCGGTAGTAATAACAACCACAGCACACAAAGCGGCCAGACAGATTTCAGCAGGAGGAGGGAATCTTCGTAGCTTCACTTTACGGTCTCTCCAAACGTCTGCAACTCTTCACTGTCTCCTCGCTTTAGTTGTATCCATGTGCCGACTCACTACTATACGACTGGATACTCCTCACAGTATCCGATGCTACTTCTACAATAAACACAAGGACTCAGCACACAGCTCAATTCAGCAATCGCTTGAGCTCTACACAAAGCTTGCTCTTCGATGGACTGATCAAACTATTCGTCGTTGACTCCTTCCAAGATTCTATACACGACTGCTTTCGGTTTGAGACTGGCGGTCTTTTATAGTTCCCGGAGGAGATTCTGGAACAATCAGGCATATCTCGGTTCCTATTGGCTCAATCGCAAAAATTCTGGAAGATTCTAGTATTATCTATTTTTCGTCAAAGGCGCTAAATTCATCGCCAAATGGTTGCCAAGTTTGCTCTCAAGCTCTGAGATCATTGATTAGACATCCGAGCAGAATCCAGTAGAGATGATCGTAAAACAGTCTTTCCAGTGATTGAAATAACCATGCTGGGAAGCAACATTAAGATTTGTAACAATAGAAAAGATTTTACGAACTAAATACTATTTACCGTTCAAGACCAAACACAATCTATCTGTGTAAACAAGGCACAGACCAACACGGATGACGACACGTTCCGCATCGTAGGAGCCGCAAACCTTCTTCTTTATGCCCCTATGGCTAAAGATTATGAAAAAAAAATCTTTCCGATTACAGCACAATAAATGACAAACAGGAATATTGACCATTTCTTGATTTCAAACTTCAGACATTTTCTTAGCTTGAAAGCTATTACACTAATACAAAAAAAATCCATTAAAACTATGGTTTATTCACATTTCAGTAGTTACAGAATTGAACAGCACAGTTTTTTTACTTCTGTCGTCAGATTGAGTCATAGACTTACTGTCTGAATTCTTTACTTAGAACAGAAAATATATCTTTCAAATAGCATCGAGGAATCTGAAGACTTTCGTAAACTGTAGGGATTTCTTTTTCACGCTGAATATGATTTCTCACATAAATGCTCACATTCTTATTTACTGCTACGCCGAGACGTTCTCTTCTGATTTGCATTATTGTTCGATTTTTTCATATGCTCAAGGTTTTATTTATTTTTACGTATTTCCTGAAAAGAGAATTAGTTAAGTATCTGGAAGATATTATGGAACAAAGCAAAGTGCTGTTTTTCATAGAAAAGTAGTTAATTGTCAGCTATATTAATTTTTATTACACTATCATCATGCGGTGAGGAAGGGGTTATATTTGTATATAAATATAAATACTAATAGAGGTCTGAGGTATACACAAAATATTTTTGAAAATTATTTTATTTCACTACTGAATATTTAAAATATGCTATTTCTCCATAAAATTTGTTAAATATCTCTTTCCATATCCGATTGGAACAAAAATTGACAAAACTAAGAAAAATGTATTATCATTTTTTTTTTCGAACAGAAAAATTAAAATCTTAAATTTCTTCTTACAATTTCTTCTTATTTCTTCTTATTTTAAAACTAAACGAAGCTTTAAAACATATTATCTCATAACATACCGAATGGCTCCGGAAGAAAAGAAATTAATTGATATATGATGCGTTTGTGAAAATGTCCATTAATATCTCGCTAGCTTCAAAATGATGCGAAAAATAAAGATAATTTCGATCGATACTATATTATTCGGTATATTACACTCCGACCTTTTTTCCTGCAATTTAGAACGAAAAAAACTTTCATCTGCAAATATTTGGAATTATAATAAGAACATTTCTTCTCTTAATAATATGATTTTAAAAAAATTTAAATACTATCTTAAAATCAGAAAATTATTCTAAAAATCAATGAGACAAATTTTTCATACTTAAAAAGTAAACTTCAAAGTGTCACGTAACAGAGTTTCTTTAGGTTTATTAAGCATTGAAGATTTTTAAACATAACATGGGATTCGTTTGTTTGTTTTTAAATCTTTTTTTATTATTGTTTATTTTAGAAATACGCTAATAAACTTCAAATAATATTTTTAACAAGAAAATCGTTCTAAGAAATAAATGAGCAAAACTCTTCATGCTAAAAAATAAAAGAAAAAGAAAATGAATTTAAAATTTCAGAATGAGAGTGAAAGGCCAACTATTGAAAAACCACTAGACGATTATTCCAAGCAGTCCGCCGGCAGATTTATTGCTTCGAAAAGCACAGTGCAAATGAGTACGCACAAAGGTAGAGTCCAAATCACGCCCTATCGCTTTGAAAATTCCTGATTTTAAAAGGTGGGTCACATGAAAAATTGCTTCGAAAAGCACAGTGCAAATGAGTACGCACAAAGGTAGAGTCCAAATCACGCCCTATCGCTTTGAAAATTCCTGATTTTAAAAGGAGGGTCACATGAAAAATGATTCGTTATTAAAGAGATAATATATTCCAAATAAGAAAATATTTTGCTACTGAAATTATTCAAAAATTACTTCGTTTTTGCTTTTACACAATTTTAATTAAAGTGTGTAGGCACCCCCCCCCCTCTCCTCAAATCTGAATTGAATGCTGAATGCTCTGAGACTAACTTGAGTCTTGTAGTAACGTTATATTACATATTCTATTTTATTTTTATCAAATGTTTTCTTTAGAAGTAAAAGCTTTATTTTAAAATCATTTTCATTAAATAACATGCTACAAAACGGTGCAAAATTAATTTAAAAACAAGCTGATAACAATAATAATTAATTTTTTTTTAATTATATCACAATGAAGATACATATATGGTGTTTTTATCAAACATTAGCCTAAATATTTACTGATGACTATTTTAATCTGATGACTATTTCACGCAATATAAATATGATGAAGTAAGTGAGTTGAAGATCCCTGCCTTTTCTGAGTACTTGTACTTCGTTCATAGTAAACATGGAATCGTATTTGTCAACCTGTTTGAATTAGAAAGTCAATATATTGCGAAGAAAGTCAATATATTGCGAAGTCATGTTTAAACCCAACTAACGAAACTATCTACTCAAATGAGATGCTACTTATATGCTACTTATATCACGTTTATAATAGATTTGCTTGAAATATCTTGATTTAATTAAAGATATGAAACACGCTAAATTTTTCATATTTTAATAGGTCAAATAGAATTTATATTAGTAATTGCTTAAAACACATAAAAAATTATTAAACTTTCCTATATGTATTCTTCACTCATCAGATTGCTACCTAAAGAAAGTTCAAATGATTTTTTGCATTTTACTTGAAGTGTAATTGCTTTTTTTACTGACAATTGTGAGAAATTTCAGATTTCTATAATTCATTTTTGTTTTATCATGAAATTCATCATCTCTGTTTCAGTATTTTTCCTCTTTATATTTTTAATACGAAATTTCTGATTTTTCTTTAAAATATATTACATGTATTTAGAGCTTTTAATATTACCAAATAAATTCCTGGATTTACTACTGTTAAATCGAGAATGAATTTTAAATTTATTAACATGGAAAAAAAATCTTTTTTTTTTAATTTTCAGTTAGCCGTCATTTTCCCTAATTAGTACATACTAACTACAGAGAGCAAAAAATATGCAGCTATTGGAATTGTTATTATTTTAAATTTATTTTTATATCTTTGTTATTCTGATATATACTTTTTACATATCGAAAATTCTGATTTATTCATTAGGTTGAATGAATAAGTATATATATAGTTGGAATTTTCATGGAAAGTAGCGCCCATTACTGTGCAATAAAATATACCGTTTTCCATTTATTTATTTTTTACAATATTAAAAACAATCATTATGCAGTCTACTATTAAAAATTACATTTAGGCATAAGTCAATTTTATTTTCTTGCATATTTTATAAACTTTTATCTATGTGTTCAGCGCAATGTAGCTATTTTAGCCAAACTAATATCTAAGCCCCAAAAAGGCAAGAAATAAATATGCCCTTTTTTTTCCAAACTATTTTTTACCAAAAATTATATTAGTAAAATTTTAGTGATTTAGTAAATAAGTCTGCATGAAAGAGCCGTACTTCTTTATTAACCGATGTCGTAGAATCTGAAAGATGAATACACAATATTACGCTATTAGCACATTCGTTACATTACTAGCACAAGATATTGTACGGCATCTCCATTGCTTGATACTCTGAATGCCGGCCCACATCATGAAGACTTTGCAACTATATTTTTGGTTATTTTATGCTAATAGCTTAGCGTCCGTCATCCAATATATTGTTAAACCATGCAGCATATAATGTATCAAATTCAATAATCAATACATTTTTAAAACACGAAACCATAATAGCATTTCTAGCACTAAATATATACAGGTACCCCAAAAATATTGAAACGTGGTTTAATTCTTTATCCATTACAGCAGCGTTTCTCAACCTTTCAGTATTTGCGGCCCAGTTTTCAATCATAATTTTCATCGCGGCCCACGCTTACTATAAAATGTATACAACAATATTGTATATTGAGTATTTTGGATTCTGTTTTTAAATTATTTTTAATTAACTGCCAAAACAAGAGTAAAAGCGAGCCAACTTTGGCGAGAAACCACATCTTGCATTTTAGATAAGCGAGCGGTGAACAGATGAAGCGAATGAAAGTGAGGGAAATTTAAATATCATATTTGAAATGAAAGCCAAACAGGGAGATGAAACGTTGGTATGAAACGAAGAATATGAAAGTAGAAAAATTCATTAATGAAAGTTAACCTAGAAGGGGTGAGCTAAATTTAGAAACTGGGAATACATTTTTTCGAATAATAAAAGAAATAAAACAGAAGCATAACTAAACAAAAGTGAAAAAAAAATAAGCAATGTTTGTGGAAGGGAATCCACATGATCTATGCCGTCTTGAGCATGCGAGGAGCAAATGTTTTCTCATAGGAAGAAGAAAAATGTTCGATAACGCAAGTTTCAATTCCAGCCAGTCTCATTCGAGTCGATCCTTTTATCGCTATCGAATCTATCGTGAATTTATATGTTATATATGTTTTCGTGTTAATTGCAATTCACCATATTAAATATTCACGGCAGTAGATTTATACGGACTCAAGGATAAATTTTTAAGCGTAAGTAAGCAAGCATTAGACGATAGTCAAGCATCAACAAGTACATAGACGAGCGTGGTTCCGAAAATAAAATCAAGAAAATGTTCTCAAGAATACTTAAATTTTGGGTTTACCAGTGCTAAAGTAAATGAAGAAAAAAGACCCCTGTGTATCATTTTCTCAAAAATGTTGGTCGCAGACAGCATGAAACCTAATAAACATAAACTTAAACATTTGGAAACGCTTCATAATGAGTACGTCAACAAACCCAGAGAATTCTTCGAATTAAAATTAAAATCATATGAAAAGCAAAAATCATTTTTAAAGAAACTTTATATGTGAATAAAAAAGCTTTAATTGCATCTTACAAAGTTCATGTAAAATAGCCAGATGTAAAAAACCTCACACCATTGGTGAAGAGCTTATTATGCCAGCAGCAATTGAGATTGTAGAAACTATGTTTGGAGATAATTTTTCAAAACAATTGCAGTCCATACTTCTTTCGAATGATACTGTTGTCCGTCGAATTGGCGATATAGCCGAAGACATACAGTGTCAGCTTTTCTCGAAGTTGTGTGACAAATTGTTTTCAGTACTGCTTGACGAAGCAACAGATAGTAATAAAGATGTTCATTTAATTCTCTATGTTCCAATTTGTGATAATATGTCAGTAGTAGAAGAACTGAGGAAATATCAAAATAACAGCGCTCGCATTATTTTCTATTTTAAATAATTTTATGAACGAGGCAAACATAGAATAGAAAAATTGGGTCGGAATATACACCGATGGTGCTTGTTCAATGTCCGGAAAATTCCAAGGTATACAAGCACTTGTAAAGCAAAAATCGCATCAGTGCACGCATTGCAAGATACATTGCATGATCCACAGAGAAGCTTTGGCTTCGAAAGCAATGAGTCCTTGTCTGAATATTATGTTAACTACTGTTGTAACCGTAATAAATTATATAAAAATGAGACCCCTGAAATCGAGAATCCTTTCCACACTTTCTAAAGACATGGGTTCAGTACATTCAGCGTTACTATTTTATAGCGAGGCAAGATGGTCATCACGTGGGAAATTTTTGCAACATGTTTATGAATAAAGAGAAGAAATCGCCATTTTCCTAGAAGAAGAAAACAGACCGTAGGCTGAGAATTTTCGCGGTGGTTTATTTGTGATGAAATTGAGGTACTTGGTCGACATATTCGAGAAATTAAATATCTTGAATCTTCAACTCCAAGGAGCAAATACACATATGTTGGATACGGGTGATAAAGTTAATGCTTTTTGTAGAAAATTGGAATTGTGGAACAGAAATTTAAAGCAAAAAAACCTAACAATGTTTGCAAATGTGCATGATTGTACTAAAACTTACAAGGCTGAAGAAGAACATGTAAAAGTTGTTTTTGCAACCATTAAAAATCTTTTAGCCATGCTGGCCAAGAATTTTAAAAAGTATTTTCTTGCTGACGACAAACTGATAGCAAGTTATGAGTGGGGTAAGGATCCATTTCATAAGACTCCCGAAGGACTCTCAATTGATGAGGAAGAAAAATTCATAGACTTCACTACAAGTGGCGAAACTAAAAGACAATCGACAATTTAGTAATAAATCACTATTTGAATTTTGGTCAGGAGTAAGGATGATTTTTCTGCACTAAAAACAAGGGCATTTTACATTCTATTACCATTTTCAATATCCTACCTTTGTGAAACTTGATTTTCTGCTGTGGCTTCTTTGAAGACAAAATACAGAAACAGAACTGAGAGTGGCTATTTCTAATATTAAGCCTTCCTTCGAAAAACTTTGTTCTGCAAGACAGGTCCAAGAAAGTCTCTAATAATGATTAAATTTGTTTTTAATTTAGTATGTTTTGATTAAGTAAGTTTTGATTTAGTAAGTTGTTTTACTTTAATAGGTTATTAAATACGTTGAAATGTATTTTGTTTTTTATGTGTATGTGTGCTTTCATTTCAGTCAGGTAATCAATATTTTAAAATAATATTTTATCTTTGATATTCTCGCGCCCCCCTAGGGGGACGCGCCCCACAGTTTGAGAATCACTGCATTAGAGATAAATGGGCGACATAAATTGCAGAATAGTTCAAAATAAATTACAGAATAAAACTACGTTCATGAAAAAATTTTGCCGATAATTTTCAAAAAGTTAAATTTTTTAAATTTTTATGTGAACCTTCTAGACATATTTGACATTCTTTTCCATTCAACAGGGTCGTTAGAAAAAAACTACATAATTGTATTTTAAAAGCCAAATTAATTATGATACAGGAAAAAAATTGACGTATGCCATTTTTTACCTCACGTAAAATTTGTAAATAAAATTGCGATAGCTTGAGCCAGAAATTTCGTACTTTTTTTTTGTACTTTGTTATTTACATTGCCCAATTATCACTAATAGGTAAAGAAGTAATCTGTGTTTCAATCCTTTTGGGATACCCTGTATAATATTATGGTGGGGACATATATTAATAATAATATAACGTATAATTCAAGTAAATTAATATTGATAATATATTTCTTAATCTGACCTTTCATGAAAATACTATCATTTATTAGGGAGAAATGATTATCCCCCTGCATTTCAGTTTAAAAAAAATATATTGCCATTATATCTTTATTATATTAAAAAAAATAGTTGTATAATGTACCCAAATACATATGGAAACTTTTGATAGAAATATAAATTACCCTTCTCCACAAAGAAACAGTAAAATAAGTCTTTTTTTAATATTTAGATTTACGATATGATAAGCCTAATTCCCCTGGTAAATTAGTTCACAACCGTTTTAAAATCATTGCCACAGAAAGCATTATTATCAATGCATTTTCAAAATTAAGAATATAAATTATATGATTTTATTTATTGCTGTTTATGAAAACCAAGATGCTGTCAAAGCGCTGAATTGTTTTTGCTTT
>JAPMOR010105483.1:1310155-1320698 GCA_026543865.1 Argiope aurantia | reverse complement strand
ATATATATATATATATATATATATATATATATATATATATATATATAACATAGCTCTAAATTTATGCTTCTTCTCTTTCTTGGTACTTAATTTATTTTTCAGTCTTAGATCTAATTTCCAGGTTTTGTTTTCAACCTCTTAAATACTATCTGAAGTTAAAAACTGTATACATACAGAAGAAATGTATTTTTGGATTCTTTTTTAAATGGATTGTTGTTATGGAGATTGATCACTATAAAATATATATAAATTTTTATGTGTGTGTGTCTGTGGTGCAGTTAAATATGGAACTTTATATATTTGTCATTAGGACAGGGTTTTTTTAGAAATAGTTATACTGTTCTAAATTTTTCTATCAATTAATCATCATTACACTTTGTTGGTCCATTCTTGTTTGCAGCATTGACAGACATAGCATATATTGTGTGTTTTTTTTTAGTAATTTTTGGACATTTGTAAATGGAAAATGAAAAACAATTAATTTATTTTTAAAATCTTTCAACCATTTCCACCACCTGCATATTTTATACATACTTTGCAAAAATCTTATTCTAAATAGCAAATTATTGTTCATGTCTGATTGTAGTTATTTCTTATAAACATATTTCTTATATATTCTTTTAACATATTGAAACTGCTTCAAATGTCTAACCAGTGCATTTTGAAAATAATTTTCATTCTGTTTACAGGATTTAATCTTCTAAAGTATCATGTATTTTAATCAATAAATTTAAAGTCATGTAAAAACTGATTTTGAAACAGTAAACTTTATATTTATATTACCTTAAATATATAAATAAATGTGAATTATCTGATTTTCAGATCAATTCGAAAAGCAGAAAAAGATATTTGGTCACATAAAATAAAGCAAAATTTAGTATATACACAGCTCAAATCTTTATGAAAGCTATTTGTGCACTAAATTGTGAATTGCTTTTAAAAAAATAGTATCCTTAAAATGTCAGACTTTAATTTTTAAGTACTTTGCTAGTGTTTACAATATGAAACATATTTCAATAATAATCGAAGCTAAATTTTTTTCCTATCTATTTCTCTTTGAATGGCATTTAAAACCTATGGACGGAAACATAATGTCTTTCATGTTAGTTTGCCAACCTTAACAAAATTTATCCATTGGTAAAAAAAGGGTCTTCAGGTATATATAACTAATATACTGCAAACTTTATTCACAAATGTTGTAAAAAAGAAAGGTTTTAAAGAGCTTTTTGAGAAAATTAATTACATAGTTAATTTTTCATTAATAAAAAAAATGTGAAAATAAACCAAATGAATTATTGTTCTTGATAAAAATTGTTAATCATCTGCTTTTAAAGTATTCTTTTAGAATTGCTAATATGTTCAAGCAGCTGTTCTTCACATGTATTCTTGTTTTCAACAACAACAAAAATAGTTCATTTGCTCGCAAATGAATGCTTTCTTTTCCTTGCCTTCATTTGAATTTCAATCACCATCTTAGGTTTGTTTTTAACCATCTTTAAATCATTGCTTTAAATCCAATAAAGGCTTTATCAAAAAAAGTTCATTGAAATAAATGAAAAATTTTTAAAAAATAGTTGTAGAATAGCTCAAATTGAGGGGAAGAAAAAATGTTTGTTAATTTCTAATTAATTTTTATACTTTGAAAGTTGATAGTGTTCTTTCTCATGTCTTATAAAATAAGTCTGTAAAATTTGATTTAATTTGGACCATTTATTTAAGAGGAATATGGAACATGCATGCATTCAGAACTATAATTTATGACTTTAATTTATATTAAGATACATTGATGGTTTAAATCCTTATTAAGTTTAATAAATCTTGAATTTCTTCTCTCAGCTCATATCATTCCTGAAAAAAGTAATGTGCGAATACGAAACTTGATTGGCTTTTGGTAAGTGAATTTGGTAAGGCAAAAACTTATTTATTTATGTGTCCATTTGTTTTATTGTTGTACATGACAACTTTAATTTTTTCTTTAAACATTTATGTTATACATAATTTGAAGTTTATTGCTACTTAAAATTATGCATGTAAAATTCCTTAAAATTCTCTTTGCATTGGCATCTTTCTCTTTTAGTGTGTTTCCTGAAATGTTTATCAAATTTCAAGATCTTAAAATTGTTTCCTTCCTAAACTGTTTATTAGAAGGATGCTCATGATAAAATAATAAAGAATAAATGTTTATTCAGTTACATTAATGCTTATTAATATAGTTAATTTAGATAAACCATTGCAGATATCAATATTTTACTATTTTATTATGAAATATCTTTTAATATTTTTTCAACTTAACTAAAAACTTCAACTTATTATTCCACTGAGATTGAAAAAAGGAAAACTCTTGTGTGCTTGTCTGTGCAAATAATAGGATTGGAAGTTTCAGTGCTTATAAATGATTCTGTATATATTAATTTTGAATTCATGAAAATTATACATTTGTATTCCTTTGAAGAAATGTATCTTCTATACAGAATATATCTTTAAATATATCTTTGTTGTAGCATTACATTTTTTTTCCTCGACAGAATAAGGTTGAGGTATATAGAAGATTTTTTTTTTTAACATTATTCTATATTTAAAGAAATATCATATGTGTGCTATTAGCAATTGCTTTTGCTCAGTTCAAAATTTCCCCCTTTTTTTATTGCAATGAACATATTTGCAGTTTAATAAATCTAGCTTAACAGGAATTTTCCAGTATGTTTGCTTATGTTTATGTAATAACTGATAAAAATTTACAAAATTATTATGCATATTAAGACATTTTCTTAATGCTTGACTTGGCAAAATAAGTAAATTTTTGTTGATACATAGTCAGACAAATGTACTCCTACTTTTTTCTTTATGTAAATAAAAACAAATTACCTGAAAGATTTTTTTAAAATTTCTGGCATTTTAATAAAAAGCTTACTTTTCTTAAAATTGGTATCGATAAAATTGACAAAAATAGATCATTAATTTACCTGGGAGATTAAAGAAAAATTAGTTTAATCTGAAATTATTACACTATATAAACTATTACATTTCCATAAAAACTTTCAAATTTGCTTTTCAGCAAAATTGCTTTCGATTCACTTGATATTCTGTAATTTTTTCACATCTCATGCCTGATGAGCTTTTATACTCTTCTAATACAGCAAAATTGGTAGTTTATTTAAGAATTAATGCATCAGCACTGAAGTAAATAGTCAAATTATATGTAATTGAATATGCAGTTTACTCTAAACATAAAACTGAGCTAATATATATATGGCATTGATTGTTAGCTACAATATTTTTTTATTGTTTAGCAAAAATAATTTTTTTATATAAATTTTCTAGTTGTTTAAGATATTTTGCATCCAATAAATGATTTTATGCTCTCTTCTCAGATCTGGAAATATGTGGGTTTTATAATTTGAAATTTTGTGTATCTGTCTACAAATTTCATGTACCTGAAACTCAGTTTTATGGGAATTTTATTGAGAGCTCATGGCAAAAACATTATAATATTTTCCTCCCTCCTAGTAATACTGAGTGACATTAGTTGTTATTTTTTAACATATGTACAAATAAAATAATTTTTTAAATAAATTCTTTCATGTGAGCTACTAACAAAATAAAACACTTGTTAGATAACTGTCGTCTTCATGTTTGTTATTGACAGAAGTATTTGGTTGCAGTTCTTCAGAATTCAAAATAGCTATACTGCTAACCATTTTTTTTTATCTACAATTTAAATATGTTTGTGCTACATAAAGTATTTATTTAAACAATCAAGTGATAACTAAAGTGCAATCTAATTAAAACTCACATTATGGAATTGTGTAAGTAAATTATGCATTCAATCTCTGTGTATTGCTCTGTAATATTAAAGAGTATTGTTACATTATAATTTCTTACATTTTTCAAATTTCTAATTATGTATTTTTAATGAGGCTTATAAATCTATAAAAATTGTATGTTTATATTTATATTCTAGGTTATTGGGGCTGTGCAATAACTACCCATATGTGATAATGTTAAGTGCAGCATATGATCTCTTATATCCAAAAACAGATGGTGGTGTCCAGGTAAGTTTCTTTCAAACTCTTTAAATTTTATGCATTTTAATTATATATCTTGTTATTATGCATAAATATTTCATGATTTATGTATTTCAAATTGATATTTAAAATATTTTTTGCATTTATAATTAATTTGCCACTGTCACCTCTCACCATATTCTTATTGCATTCTTGGAAGAATTTATTAATTTATTTTTATTTATCCATTCTGGTCTTTCTTTATTTTTTAAAACTTTGATTGCATTTGCTTAGAATCAGATATCACTGGATAGACTATCAGATATAATTTTCAATTTTATAAGTTCTTCAGCTGCATGATTTTATTATAATTCTATAATATTCATATTTCATAAATAAATTCTATTTTAATGAAAGGGAAGTAATGTATATGACCTACATAAAATATCTTTAAGAATCAGAAAGAAATGAAATTTAAAAAATAGTATAATTTTAAAAAAATGGAAACTCCTTGTAAATTCTTATGCCTTTTATGTTTATGTAATTGATTTTTGAAAAAAATTAGTAATATAGATGAAACTTAAAAAAAGATTCAAGAACTTGTATTTGTGAAGAGTGTGTGTGTGTGTGTGGGGGGGGATTTTCCAGTAGTTTTTCTACAGATATATAGGCTGTTCCTTTTCCAGAACAAAACTCATTTTCAGTCTTATTTTTTTTTAAAAGTAAATGTAATTGTGCTTTCTTAAGTTTTTATTTACTTTATCAAACTCCATCATTTTAAAAATTAAATTGATTATGAAATTTTGTTTAAAGAAATTGTTAATGCATACTAATGAAATGAATTTTAAATAATTGTGAATTTTGTAATGCTAATGAAATGTAATTAACTAATTCCTGTTAATCTAGCTGAATGTTACCTCAACAAATGTAACCAGATGTAATGAAATATCTACTGGGGTAAGTTTATTTTCATGTTTTCTTCATCTTTAAGATAGCTTTTCCTTGTTTACTTACTTTTTTTTTGTAATGCATGGTTTTTTTTTAATTATTATCTAAGAAATACTATTTGCTTGACGTCTCTCTCATCTAAAGTTTTAATGGTTGAAATTTCAAAATGTTTTATGTAGACATTATTTCCATGCTTTATTCTTATCATTGGTTTTTGTAAGGAGGATTTGAAAATTTTCTCCAACATTTTTTCATGAATAATTTATATTGTTTAAAACAGATGCTTTCAATATCCATACTTAGGTCATGCTTTAAAATATTTCTTTGCTGTAATTTTACGAGGGTAGGTAGAAAAGTTTCCGGCCTAACAAGGAAAATAAAAAAAAAATTCTGTTTAATTATTGCTTTATTTTTCAATATAGCCTTCTTCCAAAGGCATACACTTTCTCCATTGGTGCGGCAATGTTTGGATTCCCTCTCTGTAAGAGCTTTCTTCTAAGGCCTCAAAGTAGGCATTCGTCGTTGAGATGACTTCGATTTCAGAACAGAATTTCCTTCCAGCCAGAAAGTTGTTCAGGTTGGGGAAGAGGTTGTAGTCCGAGGGGACCATATCAGGAGAATCAATTTATGAAGTTTTGCCATCACAATGACAACCTCATGGACGGAGCATTGTCCTTGTGAAGCAGAACTTTCTAGGCTAAACCTGATCTTTTATCTTTGATTTTAGAATGCAATTTATGCAAAAGATTAGCATAATATTCAGCATTGATTGTCCTGCCTTTTTCTAAATAATCCAATAATTAAATTCCCTTAACGCCCCAAAAAATTGTTGCCATAACCTTTCCTGCAGATGATGCACTTTTTCTTGTTTTTGTGCTCAGTCCTTCGCTGTTAACAGTTTTAATTGCTGCTTAACCTCTAGAGTATAGTGATGAATCTATATCTTGTCCACCGTAAAAATGCCGCAAAAAATCAGTTCGGTTTGAATTGTACAGCGCTGATATCGTCATGCGCTGCAGTTTTTGATCCAAAGTCAGCAAATGCGGCACCCATGTTGATGATAACTTTCTCGTATACAAAATATCGATTAAAATATTATATGTTCGTTCTTTATATATACCAACATACTCAGCAACCTCTGTCAATTTGCATATATTTTTATGAACTTTTCTAGCGATTTCATCTGTAGTGGCTGATTTTGGTCTTCCAGAACTCTCCGTCTCCACAGTGCTTGTAAGACCACGTTTAAAACAACCTATGTTTTAATAATTGTAAATGAAGGAGCGGATTCTCCCAGTGTTATATCTAGCTCAATTTTAATATACGTTGGAGATAAGCCTTTTATTAAAAATATTTTATCACAGCTATCACTTCAGTTTTTTCCATACTCGGCTAAAAATAAAAGAAGGCAAATCAAAAACAGCATCTTGCAAAAGCAACCAAGCACAAATATTTTAAAATATGCAAGAAGTACTAAACAAGGATAGTACTTTGAAGTGCTGTAGTCAAAGTAATTCTGTAATATATCAGCCAGGAAACGTTTCATCCCACTCTCGTAATTAATCAACATATAAGCTGCAGCTCAGTAATTGATTGTCTTACTTGTGCTTTTCAGTACAATTGTTTGAACAGATTAGATTATTAAACATGTGAAGATCAGGGTTGAGTCTGCTACTTATACAACCATATAATGGCAATCAAATGCAAACAACACATGCCAGCACTTTAGTTTACATACTGATAAATTAAAGCTACAATGAGAAAATATTTCTTAATGGTACTGAAGGATTCAAGTAATATTTATATTACCACAAACCCATTGATGATGACTTTACTATCATTTGTATTCCCAAGTGTTTATTAGTGTAAGTAGCAGGCTGCTGTGACTGCTGTGTTTAATAATCTGTTTAATTTGTAATTTACCAGGTGATTTTACTTTGTATTATCAAAATGAAATTGATGTGCATTCCATATTTTGAACCTAAAACTAACCCAAAAAAGTGTATTGCTTATTTTTATTCACATGTTGGTTGTTTATTAGGTATAAACAAATATCTCATATACTTTAAATTACTAGTATCAATTACCTTTCCACAATGATGTCTGCTAATTTAAAATTGTATTATATTTGAATTAGGCAATAACATATTTATATTGTTTTTAATAATTGTCTATTAATTAAGATATAGGAAGGTAATTAGTGTCATTATGTATGTGCTGTGGGTTCATAGTAAACTATTAATTTATGACTAAAGTACTAATCATACTGATAATTAATCAGGCTCTTGATTAACCAATTTTTTTTTCTATCTAAATTGACTGGCACATATTAAATCTGTGATGTTGGCCTTGTTGTCTAATTTAAGAGAAATAACATTTTCTGTCAAAAGATCATAAATTTGCTTACGTTAAAAAATTATTAAGTCATTCTATTTATTGTTTGCCATTTGTATCTGAATGAATGTAAAATTAATCCTTTTTATTCAGCATTTTAATCTGTATATCTTAAGTTTGCAGCATTTTCTGTTACGGTGAGTCGCAATAATTTTCAAGTTGATTTGTAATCAAATAGCAGTTGAAAAATATTAAATAAGGAAAAAAAAACTTGCTAAAATGCAATGACAACATACAGTAAATGAAAATATCCATTTCATAAATGTCAACTTTTAGCTCTGGCGAGTGATTGAGTGTATTAGGGACATAAGGAGAAGAAAATGTGGTTCCTACGGCGCGAATTCACCGTTACTCAAGGTTGGCTAAAGCTTGATTCTTAGTGAAAGATTGTTTAAGCTGAATTGAGAGTCTGGTCATGAAACAATGGGAAGATGAAGAGGCTAATCGGAGTCGATATAATGGATGAAAACACTGTGAACCAATAAGGAAAGAGACTGAGTAGGTTGATAAGTTCTTTACAGAGATGGAAATGTCAAGAGGAGGAGGGGGGAAATGTGATGAGTGTGGAGTTCGGGATGAAATTTAGTATAATGGTGATATACATATAGAATGTTCATTCATGAAAATATTAAAGCTCTATAGCCCGCCAGTTTCGAAAAAATGACCCACAAACTTTCAATATCGCTTATATACACTTGTGTGCAAAACTTAAGCAACAGGTTTTTTTTTTTCTTTTCTTTTTTGCCATAACTTTACGAGAAATCATCTGAGAGACATGAAATTCAGAAATGAGATACAGCATTTTGTTCTGAAAGAATGACGAAAGCATAGTGGCGCAGAAATGAATGCAATGCATACAGTATGGAATCAAACTGTCCAAGAGGAAGAACAGCAAGCAGATGTTCCTTAGTATGGGATATGCCCTCCCCTTACTGCAATGGTTGCTTCGCACCGTCTCCCCATACTCAGCACCAGATTGTCCAACAGTTCTTGAGGTAAGAGTGCCCATTCCTCAATAAGCATCTGTTTAAGTTATCGGGTGTTCCCAGGAGGATGTAATCGTGCCGCAAGGCGTCTCCCCAAAGCATCCCACACATGTTCTATCGGATTTAAATCAAGGGAGCACGCCGGCCAATCCATTCGAGTGATATCTCCACTTTCCAGGAGCTCCTCAACAGCATGAGTCCTGTGTGGCCGTGCATTGTCATCCATAAAAACGAAGTCTGATCCAATGGCACCTCGGAACAGATGCACATGGCGAAGGATCACCTCCTGACAATAGCGATCTCCAGTTGCTGAACCTTTGTCGAAAACGTGGAGCTCAGTCCGCCCGTTCGTCCTAATGCCTCCCCAGACGACAACTCCAGGACCACCGAAACGGTCTCTTTCTGTGATGTTACTGGGATGAAACCGTGTCCCGACCTCTCCAAATGAACTGGCTTTGGGAATCGCTTGTGGCACTAAAACGACTCTCATCTGTAAAGAGGACATAACTACATTGATGAGATGTCCAGTTTTTGTGCTCCCTGCACCACTCTAAACGGTGCCGCCGGTGGGAAACTGTCAAAGAGATGCAGCGTTCAGGACGGCGGGCGAATAGGCCACCTTTGTGAAGGCGTCTGGGCACAGTAAAACGCGACATTTGTCGCCCCGTTGCTGCATACAGTTGCTGAGCAATGGCGCTTGCTGACTGGTTTCGGGTTCTTTTCGCCTGCAGGACGATATGTCGGTCATCCACTGCAGTTGTTTTCCTGGGGCAGCCACCACCAACCTTTCTCACAGCTGTACCTGTGGTTTGGAAGGCTTTCCAAGCTCGCGAAACGACACTTTTGTTGATTCCGAACTCTTCAGCTACACTGGTCACACTACGCCCTCCTCCAGCTTTCCGATCATTCTTCCATTTCTGCTAGCCATATTGCACGAATTAACTCATGTGCACTTGCAGCGAATGTCTTTAATTGCGTCTCCGTCCTTCCTTCTATTGTAGAGTTGATCTGCGCGCGCCTTCCGCACGTGTTTTGCGTACGCTCACGTCGCCTGTGACGTTTTGTTCCGGATATTTGCATACGCATGACCTTTCTCTTGAATTACGTGTTCATTGTACTGATCGCAAGAACTCCTTTTCTGCAATTTCATGGCTATCTGCTTAAAATTTGCATTCTTGCTTAAGTTTTGCACACCAGTGTACTAATAATGTATCCCCGTTGCCGAGCGCCCGAATAGTATCATAGGTAAGGTGCTGGCATAGCTTTCACAACACTTGAGTTCAATCCTAAGGCTGTTTTTTTTTTTTTTTTTTTTTTTTTTTTCCTGGCTTGTCGGAAAAGTAAGTGCATTAGCTTTATATTCAATTTCAGCAATTTCCTTTTCTAAGAGAAATTTCTTTTTGTATAGAGAGATCAAGAAATCAGAGTTAAACTTTTTTTATGTCATTGACAATTATTTAGTAGGCGATATTGTGAATGTGCAGATATTGCTAACATTTCCAATTCTTTAGTAATGTTTACTATGTGGATTTCGAAAGATTGCTTCATGTAATAATAGATTACATTTAGTGAAACGTGATATTTTTCATTCAAATTTCCCACTTCAGTATTTTAATTAATGGTGAATTCTCTTTCCATAGATACTTGTTCACGAGAAAAAATGAAAATAATTTTCAAAACTCTCCAAGTTTTTTATGAATTATTAATAAAATATTTTTAAATAAATATTTAATAAAATAAAATAAAAATTTTTTAAAAAATCCTCTTCCAGTTTTATTTTTCTAATATGAAAATTATCGAATCAAATATCTGAAGTTTTGAATCATTCACTTATAGAATTGCACAATGAATCAAATGCACATTTTCAGGCATATTGTTAAAAAATTCTAAACTTTTGCACAAAAATTAGTTGATATAAAAATATTTAAATAATTCACTATTGGAAAGTCATTAAATAACGTTGAAATATAACTAAAAAATGCTCTACAAACAAGTAATCACGTATAGAAGAGCAAAGATGATCTGAAGCTACTGTTAAGAACATAACATGAATACATAAAATTATTTCTAAAAAGAAAGGATTTTCCCCTTATCTAAAAAAGATAATGGACATGAAAGAAGAGTCAAGTAAATGAAAAGGATATATTATCCCGATTTTGTCAGCATGTCTCTAAATTGAGATAAAGTCTTCTTCACTTACCTCCAGATTCA